>JBAMYA010067018.1:0-26364 GCA_037176975.1 Arrhamphus sclerolepis
CCATGATGATGTTGGGTCCTACCATGATGATGTTGGGTCCTACCATGGTGATGTTGGGTCCTACCATGATGATGTTGACCCAACATCATCATGGTAGAACCATGATGATGTTGGGTCCTGCCATGATGATTTTTGGTTAGGGTTAGGGTTATGGCAGGTTCATCCGTTGGTTCTCTCATACCCTTAACATCTAATGATAGCTTGCTACGATGTTCGAATACACCTGTTACTCTCGGCAACAATCGTTGGATTCTGTTTTCATTATACTGTCGTCTATCTCGATCAAACTCTTCTCCACAATACTCTCCTGTTGGCTAGTTGTGTTGCTTTGAATGCATAATCTTGTTTGTTGCTCTGATTGGTTGTAATGCCAAACCAAGTGTACACAGAAGCAATTTGAGAAGCAACAGACAAAATGTAAAGATTTGACAAATGCAGATAAAAATTACAACTTGCAAGTAACTGGTTTCCTGCATTGATTTTCTTTATCATAAAATGATCTATGTCACAATAACAAGCAAACACAGCGTGCGTCAGTTGACCCATGTAGGATGTCTGGTGTGAACGTCTCTGGAACTCATCCCACATAATCTCTACATGGTTAAACTTTGGACCACTCCAGAAGGTTGACTTTGTTTTTCTGAAGTTCCCTGTTGGATTAACTTCCATGTTCAGGCTATGATGTAAAAAATGTGTGCCATACCCTGAAGCAGCAAATCATGTCCAAATCATGATGGTCCTTCCACCATGCTTCTTCGTTAGAATGATGTTTATGCGTTGGGAAGCAAATCCACAGATCATTTACCAGAAGTGTTCTGGGTCACCAGATTTCGGTCTCTCTTTGTGTTGTCTGCTGTTTTGATTTCTGGCTTTGGGTGTTTGGCTTTCATGCTCGGTACTGCACCTTTGATTGATTAAAGAACTTTATTTTCAACCCTTCCTCCCTGGACTCCTTCACCTGGGTCTTCTGTACCTGGGTCCTCTCTACACCTCCATCCTAACAGCCGCAGTCTTCAACCATCTCCATTTTAGCCAGTTTGCCCAGCTGTGGACTAATGGATGATAAACATTTCTGTGAATTAAGAAACCTCGTTGGATCGTTTCAACAGAAGCTTCTCATGGACAGCAAGCATTTTTTTTTTCTTTAATCAAACTTTACACCGCATATCCAAATTATTTAATTAATACAACTCCTGCTATCGACTCGTTGAAGTAATTAGTGTATAGTTTCCTGCAGCACTGTAAATGTTTAAACATGCATGTTCAATAAAAAGATGAGAAATGATAATTATTTATGCGTTATTGCATACATTTATACCATAAAACACTGCTTTCTAGTGTCATGAATGTAATTATTTTAGGATTTCATGTAAGAAATTGACATTTCCTTCAACAAGGAATCTATTTCACGCAGAAAAATACCAACATCAGCACTTTAAGGCTTCGTGTTTGACATCTGTCTGTGGGTATGAAAAAATATTTGTCACAAATGAAAGCATATGTGTCCAAATCTTTCTTTTTGAATCTGCCCATCCTGACAAGACGTTTTTGTGCCCGTGTTTGTGTGTGTGCATGTGGAGTCCATGACTCCTGGCTCCTCTGGAGGGCAGTAAATGCCGTCCCTCAGCAGCCGTGAATTTACAGCCCTAATAAAACTCCTCCTCTGCCTCTCTGTGCTCCACCTTCCCTAATGGCACTGTGCATATTTGAAAGCTGGATTTAATCCAAAAGCAAACTCCAACTTTGTCTTTGCTCGTTTTCTCTGTCATTTCTTTTATCTCCCAGGAACACTCTCACCTTCTCCAAACAACGCCGGCATTGTTGCTGCTGCTTTAAGTTGACGAATGGCCCTAAGAAAATGGAGTCGTCTAATTTATGAAGTCATTGGTTTCCTAAGCCTCTAATGATGAAAGTCTCATAGCTGTGACAGAATCAGGCATCCAGACCTTCTGGTAGACCACATCTACTTCTTATAACACAGATTAAATGCATGCTTTTTTAGTGGAAAAGTCACATGAAATCACAGCTATAACAGGCCAGAGTTATATTTAGCTCAATGCCAGGCCTCTGACTTCACTGACATATGGCAGGAGTTGGAGTTAAAAGCTTTCTCTCCTGGATTGTGCCTTCTCTCTGTTTTTATTTGGCTGCTGAACCGATCCCAACCAAAAGAAAGCGAATAAAAGCACACAAGTGATGCAGTCGACATCAAGGGAATAATGAAGAACAGTGAGTGCAGCGCACCGAATACATACTTAAAGTGGAGAATCACAACTCTGAGAGGCATGCAGTAAAGAATCAATACTCTGCAGACGCCTGTATGCAGGGAGCAATCAAAGTAAAGTGTGCAGTAAAAAGCTACACTTTACCAGCAGCGAGGCAACCATGTGTTCCACCACTGTGGAGCTGGATTGACAGAATTGGGCTGCAGGATTTGCGAATAAGTACCCCAAGCTAACCGTGTAGAGCTCACTCACATGCGATTGTCACTTTCATGGGCAATTAAAAATTCTGGTGCCTAATTAGTGAAGATTGCATCAGTCACGTAGCATACACTACAGCACACACAATCACATTATCACAATTACAACATACAAACTTCCAGAGGAGCATCATGACTATAAAAGAAACTTCAGACGTTTTCAGAATCATGCAAAATGTTACTTTAGGAACTGGACTTATGCATTATCATGTGACACATTCAAAAGCACAATTCTTGTTTATCCATTAAATCTGGGGTGTTAAACTCTCTTTCATCTTGGGGCACATCATCACCATGGTTGCTCTTAAAGGGCCGGTTATTCTTTAATTTCTCAACCAGCTGTGTTTTCAGATTTCCTTACTAATATCACAAATTTGTATTGTCCAACCCCTATTCACATGAATTTGAGACAATGTGCAAAATGTAAATAAAAACAGAAAACAATGATTTGCAAATCTTTTTCAACCTATATTCAACTGAGCACATTACAAAGACAAGATATGTAATGTTCAAACTGATAAACCTTATTGTTTATCAGTTGTTGGACAGGGGCAACAGAAGACTGGGAAAGTTGAGGAGTGCTCAAAAAACACCTGTTTGGAACATTTCACAGGCTAACAGGTTAATTGGAAATAGGTGACTATCATAATTGGGTATAAAAAGAGCATAAAAGGCTCAGTTGTTCACAAGTAAGGATGGTAGAAGGTTCACCACTTTGTGAACAACTGCATGAACAGTTTAAGAAGAATGTTTCTCAATGTGCAATTGCAAGGAATTTAGGGATTTCATCATCTGCTGTCCATAATACCTTCAAAAGATTCAGAGAATCTGGAGAAATCTCTGCACGTAAGCAGCACTGAATGAAATAGGCAGCCGCATTGAAATTTCTTCAAAAATGTTCAAATTAGAAGTTTATGATTGTCTTTAAACGCGGGCCTTGATTTTGACATATCTGATCTAACTTGACTTATATGATGCTTTAAAAAGCACAATTCTTGTTCAACATTTACCAACCTCAACTAGAATATTTAACCAAACTGCTGTCCTTGTTCCAGTACATCAGCATGGAAAGTGATTTAGTGACTATATCTGTTACTGGAGGTGTTGATGCTCCCTTTTAATCTTATTAGCAATGTCACGATTTTAGTGTCCCAACAAGTACAGGTTTGTCTGATCTGGAATAAAACTGTCTGGAAACCAGAAGAACACCACACACTTCCTGGTGTGACATCACAGGAAAATCTTAAGAAATGAGCCAAGATGGCAGGAAGAGAACTGTGGACCCCCACCAGTCTGGTTCATTCTTGGCTCCAGTTTCCAGATGCCTGAAGGTACCACGTTCATCTGCTCCAACAATTCTACTCCAGTAGAAACACGATGTATGTCCACCATGATAGACCTCAGGAAGGGGACGCTTCTGTGTTCTAGGGATGGACGTGAACATCAACCCCAGAACTAAAGCTGAACACCCGCTGAAGCTGCTACTGAAGCTGGTAAGAGAGTGAAACCAGACCTGAACCCACATGGACTGAAGGCCAGTCAGCCAGGAAGAAGACGTTACACATGACAGTCTGGCGACATGTCCTGTGGTCTGATGAAAGTAAAATGTAATGAGCATTGTTACATTTGGAGGAAAAAGGCTGAGAACACCGTCCACCTGTGATGTACGGTGGTGGCAGCATCATGCTGTGTTCACTACATTCACGACTTCGTGAGGAGCGGACATTATGTGGAAATATGGAAGCAACATCTCAAGACATCAGCCAGGAGGTAAAAGCTTGGACACAAATGTGTCTTCCAGATGGACAATGACTCGAAACATACCACCAAATTAGTTAAAAAGTGTCTTAGGAACAACAAAGTCAATGTTCTGCAGTCTGTATGCATCTGCAGTACCAAACAGTGTCTTCAGAGGTGTACAATGAGTGAAGCTGGAGGAATATTTGACCATTTTTCTGCTTGAGCGTGACTCTGGTTTTCAGTGTGTATATGTGTGTGCATTTACAGTGTGCTGTGGGAGCCCATGGGGGACGGAAAGCGTGTGATCTCATTGGCTGATAACCATGCACTGCTCTGGGACCTGCAGGAGAGCTCCACAAAGGCCACGGTAAAGACACACACAACTGCACGCCGCAGAGCGCATCCAGACGCACACACCATATCGCACAAAAGCTAGCTCATTATTTGATAACCACCATATCCTCTCGCCGTTATCAGATGCATACATCCTCTCTCTCCGTGACAACAGCCGCATCCAGAGCTCTGCTCCACACAAACACATTCACACAAAGTATCTGCAGATCTCAGCTGAAGCTCCTTTAATGTTATTCTGGTCAAGTCTGTCCCACCGTGATAGTAATAGTCTTGTTTAATAAGTACGAGAGAAGTCCTTCCATCTCTATTCACAGTTCACTGAAGTGTTGCCGCTTGAGTTTCACACTCTGTTTATCTGAAAATATACAAAAACGGCAATACCTGAACAGATGTGCTGTATGAAGACACTTCAGCATCATAACCAGGTTTAAAATCTCTAATTTGGACCTTTTTGGAAGTTTCCAGGATGTATTTTCCAGTTAGGTTTAAAGTAAAACTGAAGTGCTGATATTGTTGGGAGAAAGTGATCGGTATCTGGCCCATCTCATAAAGTGGATCTGGTACCCCTCCCACTGGAAACACTGCACATTCTATTCCAGACCAAACCACGAGGGTGTTTCTGTTTTTGTTTTTTTTACAGAAAGTATTGAAAATCATTTATTCTCAATTAATATATTTCTAAAAAAAAAAAAAAAACCCACCGGTTTTTAGTAACGGCCGATGCAATCCACCCACGCAAAGAAATTGAATCATAGATGCCCATAAATTAAGTTTTGTGTAATAATGTGAAATGACAAAGGGGAAAAAGAAGAAAGGAAGGTGCAAAAAGGCATGGAAAGCCAAGACATCAGTTGAAATCAATCAGTGATTAGAAAGCAGTCCTGCCCCTTGTCAGTGGAAATGAATTAATCTGGTTCCAACTGATGATCTGACATTCAAAGACAGTTCCACCAGTTCAGCGCATACTGAACCAGTCGCAGTGGTACAGCAGAGCATCCAAGAGCTACTGTTCAAACAACCAAGATGGCTGCAGAAGAGCTGACTGGATGAGGTTATAACAAGGTAAAGTCTCAAGTGGTATTCGTGAATATGACAACATATTGTAGTGCTTAAATTCAATCCAACTTTATTTATTTGGCGTCTATTACAGTACAATTTGTCCCTAGGAGCTTTACACAGTAAAAAAGACAACAAAAACCAATAATAATAGTAGTGATAATAACGATAAAGTTAAACTGAATCCCTTGTCCATGTGTTTGTATGAGCTGTTGATGATAGATGGTTCTGGATGCAGAGTTGTCTGATATTTTCCACTGGATCACCTTAAATTACCCCAGTACCAAATTCGTTGAGTTCACATGGCTGCAAAGAAATGAAAGTAAAATGTAAATGGGAGAGTCACAGCTTCTTTTTTTCGGCATCATAAATACTTGTGACCGGTTTATGTGCAGTTATGTCCTCTGTAGTCCAGGATTAAGGGGCTCTTTGAGGCTCTTTGCTCTAGATTCACCATCTCCAAAGCCTCGTAATAGTGGTGCATGTCAGGTTTTCCTCGATGTGAAGAAACACTGAAGCTGTGCTTTTAGATGTCTGTGTTGCTCCTCAGGAATCCAGATGTGATGTAATATATACGTATATGATGAGTCTTTAGTTATTCATGCATCCTTAGAGGGATTAATGAGAGGGTAGGGAGGTCAAAAAACCTGATAATTACCGTCATATGTCTGTAAGACTGCATTATCTTTACTGCAGTGACCTGATCCTTTCACAGTGTGCAGTTTAGAGAAATGCATTTACATTACATTAACTTTTGGGAAATTTCGTTAAATAGGTGGTATTGTAATTGAATTTGTCCACTAGGTGGAGATGTTTGAAGACCTTCTAAGGGCATGCAGGCTTTCATGTTGAATAGTTTTTTTTTCAGTCCATAGAGCTTTTCGGTCTCCTGGATAGCGGCCCACATGTCCACCTTTAATCCTCTCTGGCTTCTATACATCTAGACTTTATTACCTTTTAAAGTCGTTCCTCACTACTTTCATAACAGTTTGATGTGCCAGTGATGTTGTAAATATCTACCCATTTCACATTGTGCAACGTGGCTAGCATGTATGGTGTCATTTCAGAACTTAATTTACTGCGAATCAAACCCAGAATCTGAGAATCAAGAAATCTAAATCTGTATCCGAGGCTTCTATCATCTTCCTTAGTTCTACTTTTCTCTTCTTCTATCAGATCTAAAATCAACTCATCTTTCTCAGTTGTGCTTTTATCTTTTGCCGTTGCAATTCTGTGTCATTGACTGTCAATTCAGTGCAACGTCAATCAACAGCAGAGGAGGCGGGACATAGCTGAGATCTAGTATCTCATTTGCTGCTGAATCACTCAGCACTTTATACGTGGACATCAGAGCAACAAACATCTGTTGGTTAAATGTGACTTCATCACTATATTTAGCAAATATTCAGGAGTGCTGTCCATCCCTGTCCAAAAACACTCATAATTGGTCCAGACAGCGGACAGCCCCTCCCAGCAGTAGTCAGGGAAGGAGACAAATTAACTTTTTTTATTGCAAAAAAAGCTGAAATTATACAAAATTTGTAATTTTACAACTATTGTAACTGTATAAACATTTGCAATTTGCTTTTTTACAAAAATAAACATTTCTTTTATTTGTAATCTTGCAATAATAAAATTGTGATTTTAGTACAAAAATTGTGTTATGTTAAAGGTGAAATTTGCAATTTTATGACAGAAATGAACCTTTTACAAAAAATAAGATGTGATACAGCAAAATTATATTGTCTTTGTTTTTGTTTTACAAAACATCAAAATATGTGAAAAATTTGTGATTTTTCTACAAAAGCCTCAATTTTATGATAAAAATAGAGAATTTTTGTGAAATTTGAGATTTTATGGAAAAAAAAAATCACATTTAAAATTTATTTATCTTTAAATCTATGACCAAGTCCAGGAACTACTGGGAAATCTGGCAACATATTTGGTTGAGAATATAAAGAAAAAAATGTTTCTTTAACCATCACCATGGAGATGAAGTTGAGTTGAGCCAAAGAGGTGCTAGATCTCAGCTATGGTCCACCTCCTTTTCAGTTGATTAATGTGGCGCTAATTTGACTCTTATTTCAGAACTGCAAACATAAAAAGAAAAAGCGCAACTGAGAAAGGTGATTTGAAAACAGAGATGGTTTAAGAATTGATAGAAAAATGGAACTGAGAAAGATGATTGAACTCTGTTACAGATTTAGACTTCTGGGTTACAGATTCTGGGGTTTTGGTTTTCAGATTCTTCATTTTGGTTCTCAGATTCTTTTTATTTGGCTCTCAGATTCTGGGTTTTGGTTCTAAGATTCTGGATTTTGGTTCTCAGATGCTTCGGTTTGGTTCTCAGATTCTGGGTTTTGGTTCTCAGATTCTGTTTTTTGTTTCTCAGATTCTTTGTTTTGTTTCTCAGATTCTTCGTTTTGGTTCTCAGATTCTGGGTTTTGGTTCTCAGATTCTTCGTTTTGGTTCACAGATTCTGGGTTTTGGTTCTCAGATGCTTCGTTTTGGTTCTCAGAATCTGGGTTTTGGTTCTCAGATGCTTCGTTTTGGTTCACAAATTCTGGGTTTTGGTTCTGAAATGCTTCGTTTTAGTTCACAGATTCTGGGTTTTGGTTATCAGATTGTTTTTATTTGATTCTCAGATTCTGTTTTTTGGTTCTCAGATTCTTTGTTTTGTTTCTCAGATTCTTCGTTTTGGTTCTCAGATTCTGGGTTTTGGTTCTCAGATACTTCGTTTTGGTTCACAGATTCTGGGTTTTGGTTATCAGATTGTTTTTATTTGGTTCTCAGATTCTTTGTTTTGGTTCTCAGATTCTGGGTCTTGGTTCTCAGAATCTGGGTTTTGGTTCTCAGATGCTTCGTTTTGGTTGTCAGATTCTTCATTTTGGTTCTCAGTGGCATATGTTGTTGACTTTGCTCAGCAGAGTTTCTGCACATCTTCGCTCAGCAGATATTTATTTAAGTGTCCTTGTGTTCTTCTGTGTGACTGGACAGAGCAGTTATCGCTCCTGCAGGGAGAAAGAGCAAGGTGGACAGTAATGTGCAGGGAAGGAATATAATGAGAAAGGGATGATGGGGAGAGAGGAGGAGTGATGAAGGGCCCTGCTGATTGGAAAGATGAAGAGTAGGCTTGATGAGGAGAAGGAGGAGTAGAAGAGGAGAAAGAAGTAGGCAGCCAAGACAAATTCCTCCAGAGCAGATGAGAATGCTAATCTCCTTACTTCCCTCCCTCCTTCATCCCTCTCTCCTCTTCTGTTTCCTCCATCTGTCAGAGGGTGATGTGTTCATCTCCAGCCATGTCCAGCTCCAGCGTGGACGTCTTTCTCTCAAGGACCTGGGCTAGATCAGATCAGTGAGAGCTCCGTGTGTGTGTGCTTATATGAAAGAGCATTGTTAGTGTATGTGTAGAAGCATTGTTCTTTAAAGAAAAAAAAGATCTGTGCGTGCACGCAGCTCATCAATTAGACTCACTGATGGAATTGATGGATTTGCGCACAAGCATCTCTTCCGCCTCACAGCGCACCCACAACCCTTGTCCTGAACATCTGTTCACACGCACAAACAAATTCATTTCACATTCCAGAAAAAAACGCATGAAAACATGGCAGTTTGACAGATAGCTGTGCATTAGTGCTGCTTGTCTCCTAAATGAATCCGTCCCCGAGTGTTGTGTGCGCCGCCTTGTTAGGGCCTTATTTGGTTAGCGCACTAATAAAGCTGGGAACCTGGGACGCATGAAGCTCCAAGCGCTGCTGCTGCAGCACCAGAGTCATGCTGCAGTTTCTCCTCTGATGGTTTCGGAGAGAGTCAGAAAAACAGAGGAGCCGCCTTCAAACCTGACTTACTTGGTGGGAAAATAAAGATGATTGTGACGCTGACAAAACAGGACACTAACGTCATTAGGGATGATCAGTCCTAATCATAGAGGTGCAGTCACATGAAAGTCTGGCATTCATCAGGAATAAAATTAGAACAAATGTGTGCAAATTCTCTGATTAACAGCAAATTGCATATATTTATCAGAAACTAAACCAAAATGCCATTAAAACTCTTCAATCACAAGTGTCCAACTCAAGGCCTGCAGGCCACATCCGGCCCGTCACTTCATCTTATCTGGTCCATGAGAGTGTTTTAAGATGATCAACTTCTAAGTAGAAGATTCCTGAGGAAACGTTTGATTCAGTTCTGACATCAAAAAGTGGAATAAGTGAGGTGGAGAACAGCTGGTTTATGTCAAAAAGTCGGGATTTAGTAAATGTTTGGAAAAAATTTATAACTAAAAAGTTAATCGTTTTTATCAAAACTGGTGAGTTTTTGCAAATGCAATTTTTATTTTAGCACAAATTTGTGATTTTTTTATGACAACCAGTTCAAATTATAGAAAAATTTGTAATTGGATTTTTTTTTTTTAAATAAAAAATGTTGTAAAAAGTTGAAGATTTCCAGTAAAAAAGTTAAAAATTCGTAATTTTGTGAAATTTGTGATTGCATGATAAAGTCTTGGCTCTTGGGTCTCCATCTTGCAAAATTTGCAATTTTACAACAAAATTTGCTATTTTACAAAAAAAACTTTTTTCAAATAAATATCAAACTATGCAAGAAAAAAATGTGACATTTGTACAAAAACTTCAGTGTAAAAGCCCCAAAATTTCTTGAAATCTTTAAGAGTTTATGACAGAAAAGTTGAAATTATAGACAAATTTGCAATTTTACGACTTTTAATTTTATGTCATAATATTACAAAATGTTAGTATTTTCCAACAAAAAAAGTTAATTTCAAATTAAAAGCAATTTTGTTACATTTGTGATTTTACGGTAAAATGTCTTGTTAAAAAAAGTGTCAATCTTGTACAATTTGTAATTTGACAGAACCTTTTTAGATTTTTTTACACAATAAAATCACTTTTCTTTTCACATAATTTTAGTCCAAAAGTCCCAATTTTTATGATAAAGGCCATGATTTTTGTGAAAACTGAGATTTCATGACCATGTTTTTTTTTGTTTGTTTTTTTTTTTAACAAAAAGATGTATTATTGCAAAATTCACAACTTTTTTCAAAGTTTGCAACTGTACAAGAAACAATCATGATATTAGTACAAAAGTCACAAATTTGGTGAAATTTGAAATTTTATGAATGAATTTGTTTTTCCTTTCTTTTCTTTTCTTTTCTTTTCTTTTCTTTTCTTTTCTTTCTTCTTTTTTTTAACAACTGATTGCAGGAATTAGCAGGAAATCTGACAACATAGCTGGTTGAGAAAATGAAGAATAACCGTTATAATAACCTTTAGCCATGCCTTGGTAACCATGGTGATGGTCCAGAATGACTTTTCTGTCTTAAAATAAATGAAGTAATCTAGAAAATAAAAGAATCAGTGCTTTAGGACTGGCTAGTCCGGCCCAGACCTCAACCTCACTGGGACCTTCAGAGAGCTGTGGAGAAGCAAATGTCCAAAAGCTTCAATGATCTGAAGCAACATAAAGAAGAATGGACCAGAACACCTCCAGAGACATATGAGAGACTGATAAAGGTGAATTTATAAGCTGTCATGTTGTTGTCCATCTGAGCTTCTAGTGACTTAATTTTAAGTCCTTGAAAGGTTCTGATGTTTGTTTTTCCTGTGATGAAATGTTTTAAATTTGAAAGACAATGTGCTTTCTTTTCCCGTTACTCATTTTCGTACGTTGAGATGGTTGATGTTGTCGGCGCAAAATTAAATTAAGTGTAAGAAAAGATCAGTTTTTTCTTCTTCTTCTGTTTTAATAAAGACTGAGGAGCTCAAGGTACATGTATGTTGATTTGTTTTCAGAGTAGGAGTAGGATGAGGTCATGCCTGTGAAACTCTAAACTACTGCCAAGCTTCTCCAGACCATGACGGTCCCTGACGTATCGATAAAGTTTGATGTTGCGTTGCAAAACCAGCTGTAAAAACGACGTCCGATTAAATCCCAAGCTGCCACGTGGACACCTCAGGGGCCGAGGATGGTCTTCTGTAGGCAGCGGTTCACTGAAATTTAAAGGTAAAGACACTGAAACTGGTGGATTTTCATATATCATCATATCATATTACCTTATTTCATCACCGTCAGTTACAAAAAGTAACAGTAGTAACAAATACCATCCTTCCAACGCTGTTATAGTAGTGGGTTTATGCTGTTGATGCGTTTCCATTGATGCTCTGTTTTTTTTTTGTTTTTTTTAATCTACTATCTCACTGCCTTCAAGCAGTGAAGTGATATAGAGTAATGTTTCTGCATAAAGGTCAGTGATATTAATTATATTGGATTGGGAAGCAGGATTTACGGCCACCTTTAAATTTAACAGTAACATTGTTAGTAGATGCTGCAGAATTACATAAACTCTGTGGTTGCAGCCTGACATGCTGTAACCCAAAGTGCGTTAATGAACTTTAGCATGAATGATGCTCTCTGCTGCCAGTGTTTTAACGGTAACGTTACGGTGACATCCTCTGAGGTTCAGAGTTACAATCAAAATCCACATTCAGGGAACATGTGAGACTTAAACATCCCTGAGGCTCCCACGCTTTCCCACTGATGTGACAGCAAGTGAACGCGTCGTCACGTCTGACTGAACCTCCACTGTATAAACAGATGGATGTAGATATGTTACAGTTAAATCCAGAAAGTTTTGGAGAATTATTCAGTACAGAAAAAAATATAACAATAATGCACTTATATAGCACCTTTCTAGTCCAGGAACCACTTAAGGTGCCATCACCATGACAGGACCCAACACCAGCACGGTAGGACCCAGTACCACCACAGTAGGACCCAGTACCACCACAGTAGGACCCAACATCACCACAGTAGGACCCAGTACCACCACAGTAGGACCCAACATCACCACAGTAGGACCCAGTACCACCACAGAAGGACCCAACATCACCACAGTGGGACCCAACATCACCACAGTGGGACCCAACATCACCACAGTGGGACCCAACATCACCACAGTAGGACCCAACATCACCACAGTGGGACCCAACATCACCACAGTAGGACCCAGTACCACCACAGAAGGACCCAACATCACCACAGTGGGACCCAGTACCACCACAGTAGGACCCAACATCACCACAGTGGGACCCAACATCACCACAGTGGGACCCAGTACCACCACAGTTGGACCCAGTACCACCACAGTAGGACCCAGTACCACCACAGTAGGACCCAGTACCACCACAGTACGAGCAAAGAAAAAGCAGTCCAGCTGCCTTGATTCAAGCCTCTGAGAGTTTGTAAGTGACTTTGGCATCTCCTTCATTTCATGCAAAGCCCAAACTTGCATAGATGACGGATAATTGTACCCACAGCGTTGTGGGTACGTCCAGAAAAGCCCCCAGGACCATTAACTTAAAAGTAAAGCATTATAACCTGATGATGAAAAATTGCATTGAACATTTATGTAATAGTCTTGAAATTTTTCATCAAGGCAACAAAGGAAACCCCGCTACTCCCTCCCGTGTTCTCTGTTTTCATGTTCCAGCTTTTTTCCTCCCTTCTTTTCTCTTCCTCCTCTACCCACCCTGTCCTCGTCCTTTAATCCTCTCTGTTTTTCTCCCTCTCTGTGCTCCCCCCTGACTCCCCCCTGCTCTGCCGGCCTCTCTCTGCCTCCTGCCTTCTGTCCTCCCCACAGCTGAAATAATGAGAATGTACCAGGGAGCTGTGGTGACGGACCGATCGATGATCCTTGCTCCAGCAGGCAGAGATGGGAGAGAAAGAAGGGAGGGGAAGAGAAATGGGAGACAGAGAAAGATGAGGATAAAAACCTGCAGATAGTCAGGCGGCAGAGAAAAATGGAGCGCTGCTTTCTGAGCTGCTAGATGCATCATAGTTTGAAGGAAAGATCGTTTCCAGCCCGCTGTATTAATTAAATTCCATCTTTAAAGTATTCTGATGAAGCGATATGCTTTCTAAATCAAAGTCCTTGAAGTGTTTGGGCTTTGATTCATTTCACCTCCATTGTTGTCCTGTGAAAGGTTTGATAAATATCCCGGGACAAGAATGTTGAAGTCAAACTTGTCAGATTTAAAAATTTATTTAAATGGCTTTGATTCTGCTTTTAACGCTATTACAGTCTTAAATGTTCCCAGAGCTCAAGATCAGTGTGATCCATCAGAAACAGTGTGATGTGGTGTAGATCACCATCTTTTCATAAGCTGGTGCACCGCGAGCAGCTTAAAAGCACGACCCATTTATTACCTGAAGAATGGTCTTCAACGGCTCGTGTGATGTGCAGACGGCTACTTTCAAACAACAAAGAGAGAAGTGGTAAAAACTCAACCGAGGCATGGCAACCGATTAAAAAATGACTTCATTTTTATCTGAATTAAGAAGCAGGGAATTATCAGTCATCCACATCTTTAATGCATGCATCTAATAAGGGTATTTGATTAGCAAATACAGCTGAGTATCATCTGCATAATTATGAAAATGTATGCTATGCTTCCTATGATGTTTCCTAAAGGAAGAAAATACAAGGAGAAAAGTACCAGTCCAAGAACAGAACCCTGTGGTAATCCACAGCTGATCCTGGTATGAGTGGAACAATCATTATTTACATGGACAAACTGAAATCTGAAATATGTTTGACGAATATGACTCAAACCATTTAAGTCCAACAACCTGTTCTAATCTATTAATAAGAATCTTGTGATCAACCTCTGACATGTATTACCTAAAGAAGGATCTTCAACGGATCTTCATGTGTTGTGAAGACGTGACAAGTAAGGAAATGAGACAATAGCTGAGTCCATCTATGTCACATGAAAATAAATGAATAACAAACATCCTATTTACGTTTCATGAAAATAGTGACTTTTAACAATATTTATTAACTATTTATTGTGAAATTCTTTCAAATGTTTAGTAATTCATGACTTTTTGACATAAACCAGCTGCTGTCCACCTGAGTTATTCCACTTTGTGATGTCACAACTCAATCAAACGGCCAGTCGTATTGAAATTTCCTCAGACATGTTAGTCGTTAGGTTATGATTGTGTTTGTTTGCTCTCGTGGACCTCATAAAATGAAGTAGCGGGCCAGATTTGGCCCATGGGCCTTGGGTTGACACATGTGCTTTACGTAGCAATACCTTGAGGTAGTCATTTCCTTTATGACCTTATCATTTCTCACATGGCTGTGGAGGAATTTTGCTCCGTTCTTCTTTCCAGCGTCGCTTCACATCATCGGGGTCTTCGATGAGCATTGAGGCGTTTGCGCTGATATGAAGTCATCAGTTTAAGCATGACGACCACACGTCTCTGCTTCCGTCTTATCTGTTTAAAGGACATTGGTCCAGAAGTCCAGAAGTGGATCGTTCAGGTGCAACTTAAAGGGAAGAGGCTTTCTCCAGTGGCAAACAAACTTGTTCAGTCTTTTTCCAGTTGTTCCGTCATGAACTTTTACATTTAACTTTCTAACTAGACTCTGGGATGTAACTGTTTTTTTGTCTTTTCTGCGAGCAATGCTTAAAGAAAAAAAAAAAACAAGAGTTCATCCAAAGTTCTGACCTCAGTGTGAACTTGCACGCTCTGTGGGCGTGAGTCGACTGAAAATGAGGAGGAGAAACCATTTTCTGCAGTCCTGCTGGACTGTTAGGGAGGCTTAGAGTCGTATTGTAGTTTTGATTGAGGCTCTCAGAGAAAACTCCTTTTGTTCCACCTCATTATGCTGAGAGGATGCGCCACTCCTGCAGAACCTGTCACGGGTGTTTTTCGATGAAAAGTGCTCAGACGTGTTAATGAATGTGTCGTGGTCCTCTGCAGGTATCCAGCACTGCCACCCTGGAGGGGAAAGGCCAGCTGAAGTTCACGTCTGGAAAGTGGAGCCCCCACCACAACTGCAGCCAACTCGCCACGGCCAACGACACAGCCATCCGAGGCTGGGACCTCCGCACCATGAGGTGAGCTCGTCTGACAAACACAATCAATTATAGCTCCACACCGACACGTTTACTTTTCTTCCATTTTTGAGGAGTCATATGCAGTTTAAATGAGTAACTAAATAAATAAATCAATTTGTTGTAAGTACCAGAAGCAGATTTTAAAACTGGTCTTTGGTTCAAATTTTGATTTATTTATTTATTCATTTATTTATTTTAACCTTCTATTTTTGCAGCTGACTTAAAGCTGCCTGGATGTGCATTAAAATCCGACAGAAGTGACTCATGAAAGGGTTTTGGAAGTTAAACTCAGAGCTTAGCAGGTTTAGCGGGTGTTTGCTCTTCATTACAAGACATTTCAGTGCAGTTCACAGAAATGGGTGTAATTTGACTCATCATGCTGTGCAGATTTATAAGCAACTTTTCCTTTAATGCAACGGACCTGCTCATGTTGACAAAGTGTTTTATGTTATTTCAAAAAGTACATATTTGCAGTTTCAGTCCTCATCAAACCGGTGCACTGAGGGCCGATTTTTGTTTCTGCATCTAAGCTATGATGTAGGTGTGAAGTCTGCAGCTTAGCCTGACGTTTGCCTCTCTCTTCTCTCTCCAAGGGTAATTACATATCTCAGAGAAACAGACCCTAAGAAACATGATTGGGTAGATTTGTTCTTCTTCGTCTTCAAATTTTCCGCCGTTGTCTTTAAGTCGGGTAGAGCGAAGGTTTGCTGCAATGTCTGTAAAGACAACTGCTGTTCAGCATCTATCACTTCCAACTCATGTGGATAAAAAAAAAAAAAGCAAAGCACTGCTATCTACAGCGCTGCTGAAAAAGACCCCACACTAGCTCATTGCTAGTGGTTGAAAGCGGAATTACAGAGTGACGCAAACAGTAACACAGAAGTACAAACACCAACGACGGCCTTAACCATCAGCCAGTCTTTACCTTGTAGATGTAAAAAAAAAAGACAAAACAACAAAGACATGCTAACGAAGCAGCTAAGCTTCATCTCTAGACCCCTCCAGGACAACCCAGCGTCAGTTGTAGCGGTCAGTTACAACAAGCTGTTTTGTCTTTAAGATAAGAATCACTGTCAGGTCTTTATTTATGTCTCAGATGTCAAATTTACTGAACATGCAAAGCACCAAGTAGCTAAAGTGATGACATTTAGATTTTAGCACCATAGACTCCAATGCAGCTGTCACTCAAAACACCTCACACCTGATTATGATTAAATTTGTGGCACAGTTATCTTATATGTGAAATCAATCTACAGAAACCAAAATAGTTTTTTGTAGCTGACTGTGAATATGTTTATTTGTGCTGTAAAGTTGGACATTTTGACATGGAAGTCAATGGAGACGTACTCACTGTTGGAGCCAGACCCTAGTGGTTGTTAGAGGAACTGCAGTTTTCCCAACTTCTGTGCTGGCAACGGCTTTAGAAAGTTGCTGTCGCACCCTGATGATGACTATTTGTCAGTGTTCCCCTTTGTTCACCTCTGAAACGCTCCTTTTATTCCATTTTATAATTTAACTCTGTTTATTATCATTAATTCCCCTTTAAAAATACCTTCTAACATGCAGATAAGCTGGATAACCACATCGTACAGTGGCCTGCTTCTCTCCAGGAGATGCGGCAGAAGTGGCAGTGATTGACAGCAGTTTCAGATGCTCATTAGCTGTTTTCTCTCGGGCTTGGTGGATAGGCTGCGAATAAAACAAAACAAAGTGTTAGAACAGAGGAGCCAAAGGAAGCTTTTACTTCCCACAGATTGCTTATCTCTAAGGCACACATGTGAAACTCAAGGCCCGCGGGCCACATCCGGACCACCACTTCATCTTAGCCTCCCCAAGAGAGCGTTAAAGGCGATCCTAAACTTCTAACTAGAACAATTCAGAGGAAAAGTTTAATTCAGTTCCGATTTTACAACATTTCACACCAAAAATGCAAGATTTGTGTCAAATTTACTTTTTTTTAAAAAAGAAACAAAAACATTTGTATTTTTCAGACCAAAAGCTTGAAATTCTAGACAAATTTGCAATTTTACATTTTTTTTTAATGTTATAATGTTCAAAAAGTTGATACTTTCCAACAAAAATGTAACTTTAAGTTAAAAAGTCAGTTTCTGAGATTTGTGATTGTACAATAAAAGTCTTGATCTTGCAAAATTTGAAATTTTACAACAAAATTAGCTCTTTTGTTTTACAAAATAAGTCAACATTTTTTTAAATATCTGATTTTACAAGAAAAAAATTTGATTTTAGTAGAAAAATCTCAATTTCATGAAAGATATTTTATGACAAAATTTCATTTTTATGGAAAAAAAGGGGGTCATATTGTGAAATTTGCCATATAAGGAAAAATGTCTTTTTTGTTTAATTTTTTCATGATCAAATTTGAGATGTTATTTCGGATTTTCTGTCCTGTTTCTGTGCCAAAGTGGCAGCAGGGCAGCGGCAGCTCAAAGGTAGCTTTGTCTGGTTGTTGTTTTTTTTTTGGTTTTTTTGTTTTTTTTGATGGAAGAGTAACGTTGCTGCTTGACATGGAGCAGATGTACGATCCCACATTAACCTTGTAACTGCAGGCTATCAGCAACCACCGTACACCCTGTAGCTGTGTGTGTGTGTGTGTGTGTGTGTGTGCTGATTAGAGAGGTCAGCATGTGTGTCTGTGTGGGCTGTGCTGGAGGAATAATAATCACCTCACTATTGATCGCCATGATAACAGCAAAGTGCCGAAGAGATTGAGAGGGCTGCTGCGTAAGGGGGAGGGGGGAGGGGCAGGGGAAAGTGAGAATGTATTTACAAGATGCGTATCGCAGGGCCAGATAAGATAGCTGGAGCGTTGATATCACCTCCTGTCAGAGACGTAACAAATTAAAGAGTTCCCGCTCGCCGTGTTCTGGTTGTTCTGCTCTGAAAGATGCAACAGTTCTGATTTCAGGCGTCAGCCCAGAGGGACGGGCGACGTTCGTCTGCACAGACTCTCATATCTGTCTGCTGGAGACTCGCATTGTTCCCTGAAAACGACCTCTGTCACCAGTAGAGGGAGCAGCACAGTCCACAACCCCAGGTCCTAACAAGCTGGAACAGCATGTAAATTAAAAATAGACCCGTTTTTTATTTACACACTTAAAAGACAACAACAAAAAATATAAAGCCGGAAGTTTTGAACAGGAACGTTGTTTGGTTTGAATCTGCTTGTTTTCGTTTCACCTCATGATGGACCACAAGTGTTTTAGATCACACGTGTCCAACTCGAGGCCCGCGGGCCAAATCCGGCTCATCACTTCATCTTATCTGACCCATGAGAGCGTTTAAAGACAATCATCAACTTCTAACCAGAACATTTATAAGAAACGTTTGATTCAGTTCTGACATCAAAAGGAGGAATAACTGAGGTGGAGAGCAGCTGGTTTACGTCAGAAAGTCAGGATTTGATAAAGATTTTACCTCTAAAAGTTGTGAATTTTTGTCAAAACCGATGACTTTTGTAAAATTTCCTTTTTTTAAATCACAGAAATTCTTGGTTTTAGAGCAAAAAGTTAGAATTATAGGAAAATGTGCAGTTTTACAGCTAAATTTGACAAAAAATTTCAAAAGAATTGTATTGTTGTAAATGTTTAAATTTTGTAACTTTTAGGTTAAAATTTCAGGTTAAAAAGTTGAAATTATGCAAAAATTTCAATTTCTGAATGTTGTATATTTGTGTTAAAATTTAATATTTTATGATAAATTGTATTTGTAACAATTTTGTGACATTTGTCTTATGATAAAAGGTGTTGGTTGTTAAAAACAAAGAATTACATTTTTTTAAATTTAATATGACAAGAAAAAAATGGCATCTTCATCAGCACAAATCATTTTAAGAAAAGTATTTTATGATAAAAATTTTATGACAAAAGTTCACTCTTAAAGATGTGATATTGTGAAAATTGACATTTTCTGACAAAATTTGACCAAAAAGTCTTTTTTTTAAAAAAAATGTAATTATAATAGAAGAACATATTTGTGATTTAACTACAAAAGCCTCAGCATTAGTTGAGGAATAACTGGTCCTTTAATGGTAACCATGGGGACAATGTAGCCGAGAATGAAGCAGTTTGACATCTCTGGTTTAGATGGTTAAAGGTCCAGACTGCAGACAGGTCAGTTTAGCACCTGGACTCTTCTACCATGAGGTCATGCTGTCATCGTGGACGCAGTCTTCCAGACGGCAGACTGGAACTCAAAAACAGAACTTTTTTGATGCGCTCCAAATGGATTTCAGTTTGAAATGCACATTTCCTCTGGTCTAATGTAGATGGAGTTTGGAATGGAAATGGACCAATGGGGACACAAATTGGTGTCAATTTGAAATGTGGACAGGCTAATATGGACCAAGATTGGTTGTATTTTAAAAAGAAAATGGACACAGGTTGGTTTCTTTTGATGCAAAAATGGACACGTGGAAAAGGATGTGTTTAATTTTAGCTGGCAGACAGAATAATGTGGACATGAATCAGATGTGTTCTGGTTTCAAATAAAAGCAGACTAATGTGGACATGGACTGGCTTCTTTTCACTAAAAACAGACTATTGTGGATGTGGACGGGTTTTGTTTTAAGATGAAAACAGAATAATGTGGAACCTGCTTGGTTTTGAATCTAAAACTAGCTGATGTGGATGCACATGGGTTGGTTTTAAGACTAAAACAGACAAATATGGACAGACACAAAGCAGCCAGGACTACAGGTGTTCATGCAGCACATCTGTGTGCAGGTGTGAACCGGTTGCGGGTTGAAAACCTCCAGTGAGGTGAGTTCCCAGTGTTTCCTCTCGTGTGTTCAGGGTTTCTGTGTGCACATGCTCGTACATAAATACAGCTTGCCACTCTGTTCGTATGTCTGTGTGACTTTGTGTTCGACTGGTCGCCGTAGCGATGGCAGGTTCTGGGCATACTCCACTGCCTCCTTGGATGACCTTTGAGCGGTCTGCTCACACCTGCAAACACCAAAAAAAAAAATCAACCACGAGACAACAGCTCTGCTCTCTGACACCCAAACCCAAACTCAGCTTTTAGTTAGTTATCAGCACCCTGGAGAGCAACATGGCGTCTACAGCGTCCTGTCTCGCAGACACACGGTGCTGTCAGAAAAACAAAGAAACCTCTGCTTATAAAACATGGATGGATCCTGTTCTACTTTGTTCTGATGTAATATGCAGTATTATGTAAATTATGGAAAACTCGCCTCCGATGCCGGGACGGAGAGTGGTGTTTAATGGAAAATCCTGACACATTTTCACGTCTCGTCAGCCCGTCGGCTCAGTGTGCTTTTACTTTTACATTATTCAGAGTCTGAACGCTGCTGTACGGAGCTGCTGATGGGATTTTTGGGTAACTTCTGTTTCACAAATGCATTTTTTTTTAAAGGTGTTATTGAAATTAAGCCACAGGCCTTTAGTGAGTGTGAGTGATTTGTAGCATTTTGAAGTTTCCAGAGTGAACAACATGATATTCATGCATAAGAATATTAATTACACAATATTAAAGAAATGTGAAATGATAATCATAATAATAATAATGATAATAGAGATGGAGCTTTGCTGCTGATATAACATTAGCATTACTTATTTTATTCATTTTATTTTTATGAATTCACTTATATTAATTTATTTTTGCACAACTGCTGTAAATGGTTATTGTGCTGAAGACATACCTGAGTTTTGGCATATCCAATCAGATCCCTAACGGATCATTTACATGGTTGAACTAAATTAACTTTATCAACCCCCAAAAGGGAAATTATGTTGTTTGCTGTGTAAAACACTAAGGAAAATGTATAAGAAAGTATAAGTGTTTGTTTTTTAAAAACAAAAGAAGTAAAAGGTGTGGTTGACATTCCTTGATATCGCAAAGAATGTCTCGTAGTGCCATGTTTGTCGCCTGGCAACAACAGTAGTGATGACATCACGTGTAGCTTTGGTGAAGCCTCTCAGTAGATCATAGACGGAAACTTCCATCTGGGATGCAAAAGCGCTCTTTCTAAAGTCACATGATCAGGGTCACATGATCTCATCACCTAGCCAGCTTCTGTTGGTCTTTCTAAAGTCTTTAGTCCACCTGTACCGTCCAAACTGTTTTCTTACTTATCTACAGCGCTGGTGCGATCAATTATCAAAGCTAAAGAAACACCTCTGTTTTATTTTAGGTTATTCCTCGGTTGCCAGGCTGCTGAAAACGCTTCCTTCTACTGTTTTTTTTTTTTTTTTTCTTACATTGCCCTCTGACATCATAGAGGGAGGACTTTCCTTGTATGGTTTTATTCTTTAGGCCAGAGGTGTTAAACTCTAATCCAGCCTGGACCACATCATCGCCATGGCAACTGTTAAAGGGACGACCAGCTCAACCAGCTATGTCGTCAGATTGAGGCTTTTGTGGTCAAATCACAAATTCTTGTGTAATTGCAAATTTAAATATACTGACTTTTTTTTGTTAAAAAAAAAAAATCTAAATTTGTTGTAAATGTGACAAAATTACAATTATAAAATTACTTTTTTTTTTCAAGTTTTTGTCTAATTCATTTGTTAAATTGCAATTTTTTTCTAGAATCAAACGTTTCCTCAGAAATGGTTAGACGTTTATGATGGTCTTTAAACGCTCTCATGGACCAGATTTGGGCCGCGGGCCTTCAGTTTGACACCTCTTCTCTACACAGACCCGGAGCCTCATGTAAAAAGATCAGATCTGTATCTTCAGTAACTATTCTGTCACCAGCTTATAAATGTTTTACTATAGAAAAGACAGAAAAGTGATTTTTGTATTTAGGTCCCTGAAGAAGCTGTGTGCCATTCCTGGCCCACCATGGTGCCTTTAGCTTCTGAATAATGTTCGGCCGGCGAACGGGAGAGTTCTGCTCGCCACTGCGCTCCTTCGGTTTTTTTTTAGCGCGTTTGTGCAGGAGAGGCAGATATGTTTGTCACCAGTTTGCACTCGAGCAGCGTTTCCTGAATTCCTTCTCGATCCCTCAGTCCACAGCGAGGGGCGAAGCACACAAACACACACACGCAGACACACACTGAGCTGTGTAATGGCTGTCAGGCCTGCAGCCATACGATGCGCTGCAGGATGCATACTGAAAAGCAGCGTTGCAGTGAAGCGAGGATTCTTCTGCACAATGTGTCTCTTCCTTCACAATCTCACTTGGAATAGAAACACATCTTAACTTTATTAAAATTTTTAAAAATTAGTGCATAATGACTGGGTATCGAGTGTAAAACATTTCTCGAAAGCCGTCTCCATCATATTTTATTCACATATCCAACTATAGCTCTTTTATTTGAAAAGCCATCCCTAGTTCACATTCAAATTAAGCCATTATGCTAAAAAGCAAACGCAGTTTTTCTCTTTTTAAATATAGAGCTCCATATGCCTCAGTTGATTTGAGGCTGACCTTCTGAACTCTGCTGCTGTCAAATCGATCATCTGTAACCTTTTCATGTGCTCACAAGTCCCTGGTCCCCCTGCAAAAGTATGAAGCAGGCATCTCGCAGTAACTGATAATGGTCTGGTCAAGACCTCACGTAGACCACCAAATGAAACAATAAAAGTGAGAAAGAATACCATTTAATTCATGAGGACGGCCGTCAGAATTTACTTTATCTGTCAGTATAGTTCTTTTAAAAAACTTACACAGTTGATGGTTATTATGGTGGTTTATTTGGCACTTTTGAAATGCTTCCTTCTTGATTACAGATTAATACTTCTTTTCTTTTTTTTTTAAATTGATTAACCATTTTAATAATAATAAAACAATTAGGAAATCTAAAACAGCAGTTGACTAGGCTAAAAACCGATGAATAAGTAATTAAAAAACAACATCACCACAGTAAGATCCAACATCACAATGGTAGGACCCCACATCATCATGGTAGGACCCAGCATCACCATGGTAGGACCCAACATCACCATGGTAGGACCCAGCATCACCATGGTAGGACCCAACATCACCATGCTAGGACCCAGCATCACCATGGTAGGACCCAACATCACCACAGTAAGATCCAACATCACCATGGTAGGACCCCACATCATCAAGGTAGGACCCAACATCACCATGGTAGGACCCAACATCATCATGGTGGGACCCAGCACCACCATGGTGGGACCGAGCATCACCATGGTGGGACAGAGCATCACCATGGTGGGACCCAGTACCACCATGGTAGGAACCAACATCACCATGGTAGGACCCAGCATCACCATGGCCCTTCAGAAGGATAAGAGTTACTTCAAATGATAAGACAATGTTGACACTGTTTAAATGATATGGGACAATCTGAGACTTAGACAAGAGAGACAGATGTTCAGTCCTTCATGGCAGTCCCCCTAGCAGCCTAGGCTTCTATAAGCACAACTAAGCGATGGTCTAAGAGACTACACAGTTAGATGCTTTATCAAAAAGGAAGGTCTTCAGCCTCACCTTAAATGCAGAGAGGGAGTCTGCCTCCTGGACCGAGGTTGGGAGTTGATTCCATAATAAAGGAGCCTGATAGATAAAGGCTCTGCCGCCCTTTCTAGACCTACAGACTCTTGAAACAGCAAGTAAACCTGCCATTCAGGGAGTGAAGTGTTCTACCAGAACAATTTGGAATGATGAGATTTTTCACCTTTATTGGAGCTTTATCATTCAAAGCTTTGTACATAAGAATTAATATAATTTGAATTAAATTCTACATTTAACAGGAAGCCGATGAAATGAAGCTAGAACTGGTTGGATGTGATCTCCATACCCAGTTCTGTTTGATACTGGTTCTGCAGCATTCTGGACCAGTTGAAGGTTTTTCACATGACTTGTAAAGCAAGAAAGTAATGTATTACAATAAATCATTTTATAGGAAGCAAAGGATTAATCCTGTTGAGTCAGGATGTTCATAATGTTCTTGATATTACACAAATGAGAGAAAGCTGGCTTTGTGACCTGTTTCACATGAGAGTTAAAAGACAAATCTTCTTCAAAAATAACACCAAGTTTCCTAACTTTAGGTCTGAAGTACCTGAAACTAACCTACACAGCTCTGGAGTACAAAGTAAGTGAACAGCAGGTTGAGTGTCCTTCAGCAGCAATGACTCTGGATCAGAGCTGCTGTGTTCAGGACAACTTTTGGATCATTTCTCTTTCCAGAACTGCTTCAGCACAGACACATTTATTAGATGTCTGGACCACTCCAGAAGAAGGATGAAGTTTTTCTCAAGCCATTTCCGTGATGGATTTACTTGTTTAAGGTCATTGTCCTGCTGCATCACCCCACTTCTACTGTGCTTCACCCTGACTTTACCCTGGAGGAGATTCTGGTAAACCTGACAGTCAGTTAGTCCACATCATGATGCTCCCTCTACCGTATATACTTCACAGTAAGGATGACGTTTGATGAAGTGAATTCCAAACTGTTCAAATACTTGTTCCCACTGTATTAGCAAATTCACTGAAGTTAAAATACGTCTGGTTCATTCTGTCGATGTTTAAATGAAAGTTAAATAAAATAAATAATAATAAAACAGAGATGATATCTTCTCTGTCCACCCCACCACCCCCACCCCCACCCCGGTCTACCATCTGTCTGTTTCTTCTGGCTCCATCTCAAAGCCTGGTTTTAATGCTGATCAGTGATGAAATGATTGCTGTCGTCTTTCAATTTGTCTTCCTTCCCACCCCCCCTCCCAGAACAGTTGTCATAGAAACAGAGGAGTGTGAGTGCAGATGGAGTTTGAGCGTCTACGTTCCAGTCGATCCCCTCAGCAGAAAGATTTATACCCCCACCACGTTCAGGTGTGTGAGGGCCAACTGTGAGCTCCCCCGTCCACCTTTGCAGCTTCCTTCCTGCACACCTTCATCATCCTCTGCTTTTGCGGACAGAAACAGCATCTGAGGCTGTGTGTTTTCCCGATTTTATGTTTTTATCTGCGTGCGGCCAGCAGTGTGTGTAATAGGTCCCCCGTCTCCTCATCAGCCCCCCATCACACACTCTGGCTGGATGACTTTAGATTAAGTGTGTTTGGTGGCTTAGGTCCGACCACAACTCTAATCCCCTGCTCTCAAACAAACATAAACACACACGTGCACACGTACGTGCAGTCCCAGGTCTCTCTGCTATTAGAGGGGGCCGAGGGGAGTTCATGTGTGTCTCTGAGTGTGTGCGTGGAGCTCGGAGGGGATCGCTCAGAGACACAAGAGGGGGAACGAGCGAAACTAACCCAATTTCCTGCTCCATTTCTTTTTGACGCGGCGTATGCGGGCCAGGACGAACACCAGCCACCCAGCAGCCCGAGGTCACGCGTCTTACCTCTGAGTCATGCTCAGGAGAGGCGGGCGGCGACGTAAATAACTCACGGAGCACAGCTGAAATGTATTTAGATGATGTGTATTTATTCCTGTCAGTGACCTTCTGTCCGCATGTCGTGCAAATGCAATAAATAAAGTTGTTTTTAAAAAAAAAATCCATAAACGCATTGTTACAGGATGCAACTGAACTCAGCAGCCTGACAGAAATAAAGTAAATGCAGTCTCAACTGTATGATCATTTATTTTAAAATTAATTCTGCATTTAAGTTCAGGTTTCATTATTTACGTTCTGATATTTAAATTTGTTTTCAGTTGATAATTTGTTTTTAGTTACAAAGAACTTTAGAAGTTTTACTATGTATTTAAAAAAATTTAATTTTAATTTGTCCCGAGAAAAATCAACTGAAATAATAAAATTAAATATTTGAATAAATCTGTATCTTATTATGAAGTCCTGATTTTAATTCAAATGAGAATTAAAATGAAAAAGAAAATCTAATGTT
>JBAMYA010067028.1:0-26358 GCA_037176975.1 Arrhamphus sclerolepis
TTGCAGTAAGCAGTGCTGTGTGCATGTGATTGAGGAGTGTACTTGCATTAAATCTGGTTGTTTTAGCCAAGATTATGCTACAATATATTTCCCCCAACTCTATTTAAGTTTCCAACTTTGAAAATTCCCAGAATTTTGCAATCCTAGCAGGAATATTCAGTTAGATCATATAGTGTTTTATAAATTAGACCCCTGGGGTTCTCAGGAGGAATTTTTAACACTGAGCATGGCTCCGTGAGGATGCCGTGCAACGTTTAATGTATTGTTTGTTTTTCTGAAGAGCAAATGTTGGAAGTCTTTTGTGCTGCAGATGTCCGAACAGGTAGCTTAACAGGTCATGGAGGCACAGCTGGCGGGTTGACAGACTGGTCTGTTTCCCATTCTGGACTATCTTGGTGAAACAATCAATAGCTCTGTGGATTTAGAGCATGAGGTATGACTGTGACTAATAGGAATGAGATCTAATCATTCAGCAGAGCACCACAACTGACGTTTACATGCTGAGACCTCTCCATGAGCTGCAATGAACACTTGGAAAAGGCATTAATGTAGACTGGATGGACCAAGGAAGGACAGTGATATCACTATCACTATAATATCATGACATTATGATCACGTAATCAGTTCATGGTAATCTGCTACTTCTCTTCCGGTTGGTCAATGTTAATCGTTTTTGTATGTTTAAGTTTTTATGGCCGACTGTTGATGGTTTCACATTTTAGCACTGCAATATCTATATGGCAATGCTGTAGATCAGAATAGCCAGAGGGTGGGTTAGGAGAGGCAGAATGGAATCTGTTCCAGGTGGTGACCATGGCATCACCACCTGAGGAGTCCAGGTGTCTGGGGAGACTCTGGTTTAGTGGTGCTGTTCGGGAGAAGGGATGGTGCCAATCTACGGGGCCAGTTGAAGGATGGTCAACTCAGTGGTACGGGTCCAGGGATGTTGGATTGGTCGAGAAGGTCCCAGCAAGAGTGCAGTTCATCTGGGAGACAGGAGCTGGGAGTGGGGAGAGGACCACGTCCAGGAGGCCGCAGGATGGAGATGTGGTGTTCCATTTCACCAACGTGTCAGGAGCAATTGATCTCCGTGAGCAGGAAAGGCCCAACCCTAGCGGTTGACACCGTTCTGGCAGAGGCACAATAATCCTCTGGGTGGTGATGGTGTGGGTGCTGTTTCATTACTCACACCAAGAAGTCATAGCTCATTATCAACAATGTGCTCACCACGGACAACAGACCTTATCACTATGTCAGCATGCACATGGATGGAATGGGCATCAAGGACTTGATTTATGCCCTAATGAATATTGACTGTGTGTAAATGATTCCTTAAGTGTGCCAATATAAGGGGATTATGTGTGACACGCTTTTACAATTGCATGTATTCATGAAGCCGTGTATCAACTACTAAGTACGCTATAATCCATGATGTATTATTTCGGGGTTATGTACCCCAAAAAGAGAGGATTGTGGGAAAAAGACTGGAGTTTGACCTAGTGAGTAGCTTACAGGACTGGTCAGGTGTTGTGCATAAGGGAAGAGAGTTAGAACAGAACATTTTGAACAATGATCGGAGGTTGGCATGGTCAAACTCATAAAGGGATGGTCTGCCAAAAAGTACTTAAAGTATATAAGAGTTGTTTTGTGTGTGAGA
This sequence comes from Arrhamphus sclerolepis, assembly GCA_037176975.1. NCBI lineage: Eukaryota > Metazoa > Chordata > Actinopteri > Beloniformes > Hemiramphidae > Arrhamphus > Arrhamphus sclerolepis. The sequence continues at coordinate 1,658 of JBAMYA010067028.1, forward strand.
GGGTATATACGCCAGAGTTACGAATAAAGATGGTCCTTCTCCCGTCTCGACTGTCTGGGTGTGTTTTTAAGACACAACAATACTCACCTGGGGTCTCATTTACTAAACATTGCACAGGATACTAAAAGTGTACGTACAGCCAAAAACGGTGTACACCGAAAAAAATAAATAAAAAAAATAAAATCCAGATTTACAAAACCTTTCGTATGCACACCAACAAGCAATTTCCCTTCATAAATCACAGCTATTTAAATGAGCCAGATGATTGATTTTGATTGGTCAACAGTGGTCACCATGGAGACCAGGAAACCACGCTTTAGGAGCGCATGAAACGTCTGGAGGAAGACAGGTGTTGACGAATGCTGTTCTGGAAAATGAGAATTGAGAATTGAGCACTCACTATTAGTCTGCCCATTGCTGTTTTTAGTGCTTCACCAAAGAATCAAATGACTTGATTGATAAAAGAATATCAGCAGAATTGAAAGTCAATACTGGATTTCCTGGTTACCTGCAAATATCAACCAGTTTGCAGCATAAACAAAGATAGTTCAGATTATAACCTCCACTTCATCAACTGTCTCTGGAATTTTACATGTGAAGTGAACTGTCAACGCTGGAAAAGGGAACCTCAGTCCAGTTAATATCTCACAATGTCAATCTTTTGGTAAAACTGTATTCTATAACCCCCAAATGCTTAATGTGGACATTTTTTTAATTTTTGTCCAAAAGTATAATTGATTAGCCTACGTTCTCCATAGATGATGCCATTAAAAAAAATAAAAAAATCCTTGACATCTGTGTGGGCTGAAAAAGAGCAGGTCATTTAGGCTGGAATTTTTACTTTAAAAATCACAGACATCGTCCAGGTGTGCAGATAATACCAGTCCAGATTATACCAGTCCAGTGTGAATACAGCAGATGTCAAGTTAAATTGATGTTACATTAAACTAAACAGGAAATGAGTAGGAAGCTTTAGATTGATTACTTTTATGTTTCAGCAGTATACATCGCAGGGCCTTTTTAAAAATAATTTTATTAATTGGATGAAGATGAATTTTTTTGCAGCATATGTTCCCTCTCCAGACACAATGGACATAAGATACTTGAAAAAGATCACAGAAAGTAAGTCAGTTTATTTCTAAACAGTTTTTGTTGTTTTTTTAATGTAAAGGTTAGCAAAGTTACCTGCTGGTCAGTGTTTGCAGATAAATTGTCTGTTTCATTGAAATTCAACAATGACATTTACATTTTCATGGATTTGTTTTCCACTTATACCATTTTATAAAGCCAATAACAAGGCAATGAGTGTCAATGTTGCTTGACATAAAGGCATGTTGTCTCACAATGTTAAATTAGAAAAGAATAAAAATAATTAAGGTAAAATACACCCATAAAGTCATGTTGGTGTCTTGCAAATAATGATAAGTTGTGATAAATTGTGTCAAAATAAATTTAGTAACAAATGGACAGATGCATGTATGGACTCAATGGATGAGGATTTATTATTGAATGAAATATTTATTTTCAGGTCAAAGTATTTATTTATTTATTTATTTTATTTAACCTTTATTCAACCTCTTTTTCAAGGGAGTCCTGGCCAAGAGGCAGCAAGTAGACTTCTAACAACCTGTTAAAATGCAACAGAATAAAGAAAACCTCATTAAAAGTTTTGTAGGGGAGGACCCTCAGACCGCTCACCAGTGCAACCCCCCCCCCCCCCTTTCAAATGCCTCCGACCCCAATGCAGGGAACCAACTACAAACTAGTTATTATTGCTAACTAACTACTCTTACTTATGCTAATAATCAGGTTGGTAAATGGATTAAAGACTTTTATCATCATTAGCAATCAGTTAATCTTATTAGCAACCAGAAGCATCACCAATAAACACTAAGAGTAATAACAAGTCAAAACATCACTAAAAACAGCTAAAATCATAAACAAGCAGCTTAACCATCAAGCTGGCTAGCCTTATTAGCAGTATCCACGATGATCAGAGGACTTTTGATGACTTTAACTAAAAAATCAGAGGATTAAAAAAGGGGCCCGCTTACTGTTGCTCATGACTGTATTAATATGAGCTAATGAAAACAGCTGAAGGACTCTGGAGAGCGTAAACGCTCTCACTTTGTAAATTAATGAGCTTTAATCATCTGCAGGCGGCTGTCGGGCGATGAAAACACCCTGAACCGAAGCTGCCGATTGTTTCTTCAAGCTCGTCGGCTCATTTTCTCTCTGTTGTGGTTTCCTCTCTGCTTTTTATGACCCTCAACCTGTTGTTGTCCACAAACGAGTCGAAGATGCTCCAGGCGCCGTTGCAGCTGCAGTACCTTCTCAGGCATGAAATTATATCTGAGGGAGACCACGAAGAAGGAAACAGAGAGACTTTTTGTTTAATGTGGATGACAAACGCGCTGTAATTAACAGGTCTGAGCCGGAAGACACTTCATTGAAGCTAAATTTGCATTAATGAGTTTAGTCTTCTCTTCTATGTCCACAGCAAGCCAATGTGACAAAAAGAAAACACAATAAGACAGAAAATCTGCAGGAGACAGATGGATTAACGTTGGATCAGACCGCTTTGTTTGCTGCTTATTAAGCCACAAAAATCAGTGAATAGCCGAATAAAATCAGCCTGTAGCCATGAAGAGACACTTGTTTGTGACTAACTCCTCATTTCCATCTGTGTTGGAGGTCATTTTAGGAAGTTAATCACATTATTTTGTATTAAATTTTCATAAAACCAGTTCCCAAAAGGCTGGAATGCCATGTAAAATCAAAAACAAAAGCATAAATAAAATAAATAAATGAATACATATTTTGAAAGTGACAATAACAATGATAAGTAGTAGAGGAGACTTTGTGGGGGTGTCAATGTGACTGCCTGTTCAAGTCAGCGTTCATCACAAACCAAGTTGTTTTTTAATTAAAAAAAAGAAGGCAATTTTGTTTTGTCAAAAACTGCAATTTTGCTAATAATAACACCATAAAATTGTAAGATTTTTATTAAGTGTATTTTTACTTTTTATTAGGCTATTGTAAATTTACATAATTGTTGACCCTTTACCAGCTTTCTGATTGGTTCCTGACTGACCAACCAGAAAAATCATTCTCCATTGCTACATCTGGGGCAGAATGTTGCCATTGAGGTTCCTGTAGCCTACTTATAAAACCGAGTCAACCTCCACATACCTTCGTGTTAAAATGTTCAGCTTTGGCCCTGAACTCTTCCAGGCCACCGCACTGTTAGGAGACTGTGAGGTCTCAAATGCAAGACTCAGACCAAAGTATACAATTCAGACAAATAGAAAAAGTAACCAGCAGACAATTCAACACAGGCAGAGCTATGGCATGAGGGACAGACTGGTTTGGAACTGGGCGGAGACCTTGGGGGAGCCAGTGGCGATGTAGGTGGTAGCAGCCTTACATCAGCAGGATGAAGTGGTTCATACAGATGAATTGCTGTCTCTGCAGAGTTTCTTGTCTTTGTCCGGCTGAATAAAGCTGCTCTGTGTCAATAAAACATCTTCACCTTCAGAGCATTCCAGTTTTCCCTGTTTGCTCTAATCGAATGTAAAGATCAGAGCTGAGGTTGGCAGGAAAATTGAGCTGGAGGCCTTTGGAGCAAGTTGAGGAGCTTTTTTAATTTAATTTTTTAATTTTTTTTATAAGGCCACAAAGTGAAGCAGCAGCGTGAATAAAAGAAGAAATAAGCAGTGATCCCAGACGGCTTCATCCTGCCAGATTTCAGCATCCAGTTCTTGTGCTTTTATTGTGCTCATGTATTATCTTCAAATACTAATATTTTCTATTATAGTTTAGACTTTTAGCACTATAATGTTAGCATTGTAAAATTCAATAGACAAGCGTCTTAGTTTAAAATTGAATGTGTATAGAATCATAATTATCTATCATTTTAGCATTCAACACATATAAGAATTTCAGCAGTTAAGCATTTCAGCATTTAATGTTAGCGTTTTTAACATTAAATGCAAAAGCATTTTTGCATTTAAAAACATTAAAAACATTTAACACATTGTTTTTTAACCCATCTAATTCCTGTCTAACATTTAATAAACTTACATATTAGCATTGTGCGTGCTAATCTTGGTATTAAATATTGATTTTAGCATTTAATTCTCTAGCATTTTAGCATTATAATGCCACTGTTTTATCATTTCCTGTGTTAGCATTGTAGAATGTAATGTTAGCATTTTAATATCTATTACTAGTCTTAGTACTGGATATGATTTTTTAGCATTGTAATGCAAGCATTTCCACATTTGACACACTGGAATTTAATGTATTAGCATTTTTAACATTTAACTCAAAAACATTTTAGCACTTAATTCTAATGCTTTTAGCATTTTATTAATGTTTTAGCATTGAATAGTATTTTTTAAGCATTTATTGCTATAGATTTAGTAGCCTATTTAATGTTAGCATATTAGCATCTAAAACTAATGTTGCTAACAATCAACATATTTGAGTATTAGCATGTTTTTCCAGCCTTTTTAGCACTTCCCTCACTAGCGTCTTAGCATCTTCTACTAGTCGTAGCATTGAATCACATATTTTTAGCATTTAATGTTCTAAAATTATATTTTTACAAGTGTATGATAACGCCAACATTTCAGCATTTAACACACAACTGATGATGTTTTAGATTCAGCAGCAGAACAAGAAGAAGATGAAGCAGATGTGAAGGATGCTGGTGACTTATTTCTTACACCTGTAAGTTTTCTAGCGTTTCTGCACCAAGAACTCAATCAAAGATGGAGCTTCCACATTTCAAGTTTATTCAGGCGTAAATCAGCTCTATTTGCAGCTCAGTCTTTCTATTTTATTTCTCCAGCCTAAAACAGTCACCGCCAATGTCATCAAACCTTCAATAAAATTCACCACAAGGAGAAACAAAGCTTCCATTCCATTAAGGGAGCTCCATTATTCATTTATTTATTTTTTTTACAACTGTCTGCAAATAAATTTATGGTAATGCATAATCTGGCAAAACCATTTTAAAGCCAGAAATTTATTTATTTATTTAATCTTGCCGCAAATATTTTTCTTTTTCTTTTTTTTTAGTGAATGTGTCCTCCGTTTCATTCCTAAAGCTGTTTTATCCCTGTTTGGAAAATTGCTGTTTTTACCTGCTGTGCAGAATCCAGCCGACTCCTCCTCAGGTCCAGCGCTCGACTTCTGTTAGCACGATGTGGATCGATTCTTCCAGGGAGGGAGCATCCTCATCCTTAAGTGCTGCACATCTTCTGATAAAAGTTCCTTTAGATTGCATAAACACAGTGTCGCTGGGGCAACCAGTCGTGGCAGTGATGGGTGGAAGCCACACACGGAAAAGAGAGGAGGATTGCCATAACATTTCCGGAACATTGGCAGAACGTTTTTGGAACACTGCAGGAACATTGTAAGAATATTGTAGGAGTGCTGGTGGGATATTGATGGAAAGTTGGTGGAAAATGTTTTCAGAACATTGGAGGAACCTTGGAGGAAAGTTGATGCAGGAACATTGCTGGAACAATGCTGGAATGCTGGTGGAACATCTGTGTGCTATGAATTTGATATGTGTGGATGGATTCTTCCAGTGAGAAGTATCCTCATCCATCCTGCTGCACACATCCTCTGTTTCCAGCTTCTTGGTGATACATCAACGTGGCGGGCCAGAGAAAAGCTCTTTAAGTTGCATAAACACAGCGTCACCGTGTCGACCGGCAGCTGGCGTTGATTGATGGGGATGCCACAAACGGAAATTAGAGGAGGATTCTTTCTGGAGGAGATGATGGAGCAGCATCGACCCGCCGTCATCACATCTAGACAGAGAACAGTGACCTCAGATCAAACTAAAATCTGATGCTCTGACTAACAAAAGTAATGTTACATCATACCCAAGCTGATGATGTCATTCCATTTTAGGATGTAAAATCTAATGTCATTCTTTAACCTTGGTTTTAGAATCTTGTCACATTACTCTTTAAATCTTTATTTTGATTCCAGATATTCAGATGCTATAGGCCTACAGATATTATTCTAAAGGATCTGAACTCCTGGCCTCCAGAAACTAAAAACCTTCCTGTGTCAGATGCCTACTTTTATTTGGAGTTTTTTTTTTCATCATCTTTTCCTTTAAAACTAAACAGAAGCTGAATTGGAGCTGTCAGATCTGGACAGCAGCAGAACAATCACTCTGGATCAATACTCATATTCCAGTGGATGTTTTTAACGCCATCTCCATGGCAACGACACTCTGAGGTTAAGTTTTCAGAGTCAAGCATCGTTTCTTTCTGAACGCTCGTGTAAACACTCAGAGGTCAGGCACTGCAGCGACCTCCTCTCCTCTTTAATTTCCTCTCGGATTGAACTGAGCAGCCCTAGCAGCAGTTGCCGTGACAACCAGAGAGCGGTATACGTTTCTGTAACCTGTGGTCCATCCGGCACTCATACACGTAGCAGATAAGAGTCGTTATTCATTCAGGACTGGATTATGGAGCTGATACCAGGACGCTGCTGCTGGTGCCCATTTTCAGAGACAGATTTATTTATTTACCTACTAGTCCAGTGTCAGACATCCAACGAGTGTCTTCCACTCCTGGAAGACAAACAGTGTGGTCGTTTACCTCAGCAGACAACATCTGTTTGGATTCCAGAACAAAAACAGAAGTTATCGTATATGAACAAATGTTTTTAATCACATAACATACATATACCACCTGGTCCCTACCAGGTCTGATAAACTACTTCAGGTGACATATTACCTTGTCATTATTTATTGGACAAATCCTAAGTACCTTGTTTCTGCTTCCACAGGATTTAAGAGTGGCAGCCAGGAGGTGTCCAGTCCAGGCGTTCAGACCTCTAGAAAAGCAGATGTTCTGGCAGTTTGTTGGTCTGAAACAGTCAGGTGTTTTTTCACACAATACTGAGAGGGAAAGACACAACAATGCAGAAACATTGCCAGAACATTGCTGGAACACAGTCAGAATTGTATTAGAAAACTGCAGGAACATTCCTGGAATGTTGGTGGAGAATGCAGGAATATTGACAGAACCTTACAGGCATATTTGCAGGACCTTACAGGAGCATCAGCAGAACATTCCTGGTAAATTGCAAGAACATCTCTGGTGAAAAATGCTGGAATATCACTGAAACATAGCTAGAACAGTACAGGAACATTCCTGAGATGTGGATGGAACATTCCAGGAATGCTCCTGGAATGATCCTGCAATTTCCATTGTCTTTCCAGGAATGTTACTGGATATTGGTAGAAGTTGTAATGTGGGTGGAAAATGCAGGAACAGTACTAGAACAATTCCACAACATTGCTGGAAGATTGGAGCAACATTCCTGGAAAGGTTTTGGAAACTGCAGGAACTTAGCTTTAACGTTGCCAGAACATTACTGGTAAATTGCAGGAACACTCTGGGAATGTGGGTCAAAAATGCAGGAACATTGTTGTAACTTTGCCAGAAACTACTGGTAAAATGTTAGAACATTCTTTAGATATGGGTTAAAAATGCAGGAACATTACTGAAACATAGCCAGAACATTACTAGAACATTGCTTTATGTAGGTGGAACATTCCAGGAACATACATGGAATGGTGGTGGAGAATACAGGATCTTTGCCAGAAAATTTCAGGAACAAGGCAGGATGAGTCTTGGAATGTAGGTGGAAAATGCAAGAATACTGTTGCTAGAACATTCCCTGGGTTGAAAATGCAGGAATATTACTGGAACATTTGTAAAACAAGAAATAAAGCAAGAATGCGCAAATGTTCTACAGTGAGAAAGATTATTCTGACAGCTGACTTTTTTTTATTTTTTTATCTTAATGTCTACAATCATGTCTGATGAAAACCAAGCAGCAAAGACACACAGCCAAGCACAGTGGTTTTGTCATGTTGCAAAGAGATGGTATAAAGCTGTGAAAGCCAACAGCAGAACCAATGAAAAGCTCTCTTTCAAGCATTTCAAATGAATCCATGCATCTGATTGGTCAGCTTTATTGTTTAATATAAATTCATCTGATGTGGTACAAACAAAAAATCACTCTCCATACAGTTGTCATGGATATAAAATCTAACTAAAAGCTGTTTTTTTTTCTTTACCAGGCTGTGAATATGATTAATTCTGCTGCAAAGTTTGAGTCAATGGAGATTTGCTCTGTTGCTCTTGTATGACCAAGCCATCTGCCTCTGACAGCTCTTTTTTTACTTCCATGTGTGCTCTGACATTCAGTGGCACATTTCCTCTGTATTTTGGCCATGCTGTTCTGATGTGTTTGATAACAGTCTGGAGTTCATAGCTAGCTACATTGCTCACTTCAATCGTCTCCATTTGACTTGGAGAAACTGGGATGCTCTACGTCACTGAGGCTGTGTAACATTTCACCTCCACCTGTGTGTGTGTCTGTCTCTCTCTGTATGACTCTGTGGGCTCAGTGACAGGGCATCAGCGATGACAAGGGTTTTGAATGTAGACTGAACGTAGACTGCTTCTGGTTTGTACCTCATGAGCTGCATTAGGAGACGCTGACACTTCGAGGGATCGCTGTCAAGGCGTCTGCCGTTGACCAGTGGCACCAACAGCCTGTGGTCAGTTTCAAGCCTGAACCGATCCATGCCACACAGAAACGTGTGAGACTTCTCACACACCCAAACACTAGAACCTTATAAACTTTGGAAAAAGTTTGTCTTTATAGCTAACGGTGACAGGAAGCCCAAGAACAACAGCTCTGCTCCTGGGCTATCAAGGCGAAGGTCAGATGGCTTTAATGCCCTTTCAGGGGTACGTTTGGCATCAGCTGCTCTGCCAATGTTATATTCTACTGGAATGGAGTCTGTATGTAGCTGCACGGTACGTTCTTCACTTTTTCCATTTGCATCACACTGAAACTAAAAAATCTGAGGTCTGCTCACCTCTATCAGACCCTGTGACTTAATTCACTGACAAGTCAACTCAATTTTATTCATAAAGCACTTTAAAATCGATACAGTTGGCCAACGTGTTGGACACCAAAAGAATTAAAGCACATTTAAAACAAAACAAAACAAAACAGAAGAATAAAATGAAACAGAAGTGAATTACAACTAGGAAGAGTAAAAGTCAGTAACTCAAGAGTGGGTTAAAAAAAAGCAAAGAATAAAATGATAAAATGTACCTACAAGGAATGTAAATAACAGGAGCGGATCAGCCTTCCTGGAAATAAAACAAAATAATAAAATAATCTAAAAGAATTTGTTGACCTGCCACACATTTGTTACGATAAAATCGTTATCTCAAAGTGAGTTAGAATCCAAAGACTGAGACAGTGTGAGAGAGCGTATGACTGCCAGGGGTCGGACACAACCACAACCACACAACCTGGCCCGCCGCCCCCCCCCACCCGATTGTCTGACGGTCTGTATCGTCAGCACCAGAGTGAGGTTTTCCACCAGTTAGAGCCTGCGTGAGCGATCGTAGGGTTGAGTTTTCACGTTTGGCCTTAAAGAATGAGAAATATTGATTTATTTTGATTGTATATTTTGTTTCTGTATGGTTCAGAATATGCTGACATGTCAGGGGACACACCTGTCAGCTGAAATAAGGAAGTGACCGCGTCCTCATCATGGTATAAACAGGACAGAACGTCATTGGTTCACTTTTTGAAATACACATCAGGGAGACTACGAGGGACCTGAGCAGTGGAAAAGTACCTGTATTCTGGCCCTCATCATATCATTTATGGAGGACATCACCTTTTTCTCTTGTGGAATATTGCACCTCACTTTTGTGGATCATATTAACTGTCCTCTTGTGGAATATATCACCCGAGCCTTGTGTATTATTATCCCCTCGGCTCTGAAGGAACATAACTTATCGATGACAGTGTCTGCAAGAGAGGCTTCCAAACTTTCCTTTTCTTGTCGCTTTATTTTTGTTTTGTTTTACTTTTGGATTTTCATACTGGAGGATTGAACTGTTCTAGAGGTCATCTCCCACTGAGGAGTGTGGAGGGTTTACTGGAAAAAACACACAATTATACACCTTATACACACACGGTCAGAAAACTATGCTGCTTCCACCCTCTGAATCTAAATCTGAACTCAGCCAATCTGTTATATACTAAATCATGTATTTTAACTGATACATTCATACTAACTGATACTTCAGAACATAATGAAATTATTTATCTTATACTACTTTTAAAATGTTTTTTTTTGACTAAAGTATCATAATAAAATGAAGAATTTGGCTCTAACATTCACCTTACCGCTGCTTTCTCTGTCTTGACTTTGTCCTCATCACTTCTGACACCATGTAAGCTGATGGAGTCATTGAGTCTAATTTACATAAACTATAGTGTAATTTGATTTATAGGAATAATAGGAGTAATTATAGGAGTAATTTGGTCCATTAAATAAATATGTAGTGAATATGTGGCAGTGAGAGAAAGCTGCTTGCATGTAAAAGTGCTTTTAGTGGTCCCTGGATTAGAAAGGCGCTAAATAAACACGCTGTTGTTGTTGAACCTACCTTACTGTAGCTGATATTAACATGCTTTACTTGTTGAAGTTTATTCTTTACTGAGCTTTATTGAAGCTGGCTGACTTATATAGCATTACAAGTTGACTGTAACGAGCATGCTTCAATTTTTTTTCATCTGCGGTTACATTTTACATCCATCACAACTGTATGGGGGCGGGTCATCAGATACATTTATATTTATTAAATTAGATTCGATTATTTGATTTAAATCTGACCAATCAGATGCCGAGATGACACTGTTTTTAATGACACTACTTTTAATGGCACTGGATTCAAAATCACAGCAACCACAGTGAAACTGTTTGTCGTCTCTTCAGGGGAGTTAAGAGAGGAAAAGTCCAGCCTGGATGACATTAGTGGACGTCTTCTTTGTAACTGTGAAGCACCACTCTCTGACATCTTTTATTTTCAATAAGTCTCTCCAGCTTGCTACATTTCCCAGTATCTGGAAGAACTCTGTAATAACACCTGTGCCTAAGACCAGTCACTGTAAAAGTCTTAATAAATGTCGTTCTGTGACTATCAAATCTCATGCTATGAAGGCATTTGAAACGAGGTGTTGATGATGTCGTGGCCTGGTATAGATGTTGGCGACATTACTGCATTCACTTCAGGGCCGGTTTGATGAAGGTAAAGAACTTTGCATGGTTGCTTTTTAATGATTTCTCATCACCTTTTAACTGTATACAACTGCATATTTTACTTATCAAGTTCGACAGTGATGATGGACTAATTTGTTGGGTGTTTTATTTTATTGTCTAACAGATAGACCTCAAAAAGTCAGAATAAATGGTGTTTTATTAGATGTTCTTTTATCCTCAACAAGCTCTCCACACATATATTTTTTTTATATACTAATGACTGTCAGACTCATTACGAGGGCAAACACATATTTAAGTACTCAGACGACTCTGATACTTTCTCTGCTCAGTGATTGGGACTGTCAGCAGGGCTCAGGATTGGATGCTGTTATTGATTGGCATAAATGCCTCTTTTTAAATACACAACATTGATAAAAGTATTCACTCACCTGCCTTGACTCACATATGAACTTCAGCAACATCTCATTCTTAATCCACTGAGTTCAATATGACATGGGTCCACCTTTTCAGCTATAACAGCTTCAAACTCTCATGAGAAGGCTGTCCACAAGGTTTAGGAGTGTGTTTATGGGAATTTCTGACCATTCTTCAAGAAGAGCATTTGTGACGTCACACACTGATGCTGGACCAGAAGTCCTGGCACTCAGTCTCTGCTCTAATTCATTTCAAAGGTGTTCTATCACGTCGAGGTCAGGACTCTGTGCAGGCCAGTCAAGTTCATTGCAGGCTCAATGACAATAAAAGGTACTCTATTCTATTCTGTTCTGTTCTGTTCTATCCACACCAAAATCTCTCATCCATGTCTTGATGGACCTTGCTTTATGCTCCTGAGGACCAACTCCACACCATAATACTCCCTCCACCAAACTTTACACTTGGCACAATACAGTCAAACAAGTACCGTTGTCCTGGCAACCACCAAACCCACACTCGTCCATCAGATTGCCAGATGGAGAAGCATGATTCATCACTCCAGAGAAGGTGTCTCCACTGATTCCAGTGATGACGTAGTTTATACCACTGCATCCAAAGCTTTGCATTGCACTTGATGTTTGGCTTGGATGCAGCCGATCACCATGGAAACCCATATTAACGGTGTGATGTAATCAAGGTGTCACTTTGTGATTTTATGTGCATGAATTTTAATATCACTGCTGATTGGAAACCAAATTGTTCCTTAGAGATAAAAAGTTTACTGAACAGAACTGAGATGTCATTTGATGTGCTTGACTGACAGCTAGCCATTGGCTTTGAAAGCTTCGTCCCACCTCTTTATAACATGACGCCTCTCTGAACACATCTATGAGTCATGTGACTGGATAGTTCCTCCAGTATTTACAGTCTATGACTTTACATTGAAAGTTTAACTTGAGCTATGTAACTTTAGCTTTTGTTCATCTTTTTAATATAAAACGTTTACTGGAGCCAGCTAGTGTTAGCTATCTATAACCTTTTAGCATTACATGTTTACTGGTGCTAACTAATTTTAGCTAGATTTTACCATCATTTACTGAAAAACAGCTAATATTTGCTAACTCTAAACTCTTTAATAATATATGTTTTCTGGAGCCAGCGACTTTAACCAGTTTTAACTTGTTTAGCATTACGGGTTCACTGCTAACTTTAGCCCAATTTAACCTTTTTAATGTCAATTTTAGGTTGCTTGAACACTTTTCCCATTCCATATTTGCAGTAGCTAACTTAAGATACATTTTTCCCATTCTAAAGGTTTACCTTAACCTACTAACTTGAGCTAACTTTAATGTGTGTAACTTCACAAGTTTATTCAGATGATCATTGGCGTTTGTTTTAGGCTAACAATGGTGAAAATGCTCTGAATGTCTTTGAAGAAGGAATCAGGGGATTTGTAAAAAAAATAACCAAATGCTTTTATTTCATGTCGGTACATTCTTGGACAACACCACAGAAGAGTTGCATGAGTGGCCAGATGGAAATCTCTCCCACAACGTTGGCACAGAAGCAGCAGGGCAACATGAACAAACCGAGTACAAACAGTAGAAAACATACATGCTTCCTTTTTTTTTCTTTTTAAACAATTACTGCTTGTTTTTTGTTTTGTTTTTGTTTTGTTTTTTTTAAATATATATTCATCTTTTTCACCATTTCCCAGAGCTCTTCCAGGAAAATAAGAAACAAAGCTGCTGAAAGTGTCAGAGGGATCGACAGAAAGAAAACAGTACAGACAAGTGGAATCAACGTTTCATTTTTTCTTCTTTTTTCAGATTCAACATCAAACATATCAGGGCATGCATTGACGACCTTGACACCAGCAGTCCATGAAACCACCAGGATGCCCGACCTAGAGAGGAAACTCTGACCAGAGAGGGCTCCGCCCACAAATGCTTCATCATCACCATCATTGTCAGTTCTGGAGGAGTCATCCTGAAGAACCAATGAGTCCATCATATGACCACCAAACCAGCCTTTAAAGACACAATTTACTTTTTTGTTTGGCTGTTTGATTAACTTTTGTCTGTATGGCATCATGTTTTCTGTCAGCTGATGGATTTCAGGTGACTCAACGTTTCCGGACTCAAGAAACGCAGGAACAAAAGAAGAATCTGCCTGAATGATTCACGAACGACTTCACGATTCCCAGATAGGAGGTGAGGTCTGCACCGCAGAAGAAGTTTGCCTCAACCAAGAACACTTCTTTTAATTTAATCTATTAAAATAAATGTATTATAATTTATTAATTTAATTTGTGATGATTTATTATTAAATTGTAGAAATTACAAGAAAACTTGAGAAATTAAACAAATTAAAATGAAAAATAAATACTATTTTTTATTTTAAAAATTGCAATATTTGTTAATATTATTTATTTTATATTTTGTGCCAAATAAAAAGCAAATAAAAAAGCTATCCAAATAAAACCATATGAATTTAAAGTTTAAAAATAAAATCATTAAATTTATTTAGATTTCAACATTGTGTTTAACCTATAATTTCAGGATGATTTACATAAGGCAAAAAACATATATATTTTTGTAAATTAAAAACAAAGAAAAGAAACAAAAACATTACTTTTTATAAATAAGGAAAATTTCAAATAAAATTTTAATTAAACAAAATAATTGATCAATAAATGAAATAATTCAAAATTAGTTTGGTTTTAAATTAAAAAATAAAATTCTATAAAATAATTATAAAATCTAGTCATTTCGTTTTTAATCAAAAAAGGGAGAAAAAAACAAAGATAAATAAAAAAAAAATCATCTTAAATAGAAATGAAATAAACTTTTGAGAAAACTAAAAAAGAAATGAAACATTTTTAAAAAAAGTCAATATTCAAAAATGTCTCAGTGTTCATTCTTCCAGGCCAGATCATGTGAACAAGTTCCTTTTTCTTTTTTGTTTCCTTCTTAGGCTCAAAGAATTTGATCTTCTGCCATGAAGAAGCTCGTCAGTAAAAGTCCAGTCCAATCTAACTCCTGAGTGCAGACCTCCATCATCCTGGACCGTCAAAGCCCCCGAAAACTCCAACGACTCTTAGCCAGATTTCCGCTCACATGCAGGTTCTAAGTTCTAAGTTCAGAACCAACGAGGCCCTTCAGTGATCCAGTCCTGGTGGAGGCTTCAACACTGCAGACAGAAGCTTTTAATGTGGAAAAAAGTCACAAAAAAACATAAACAGACACAACAGAACAGCATTACACTTCCTGTGTATGGCCCTCAAGGCATTATGGGAAGTGTAGTTCCCACAGAGCACGAGCATTATCCTGCAAACACAAACATGCAGCACAAAGATGAAATGTTGGGGGTGGAGACTCCAGAGGGTCGTTTTCGGGGGCTTTAACAACGTCCATGTTTATATATTTTGTTTCTTTTACTCTTTTAGACATCTACGTGACAAAAATTCCGCTGGCAGCGTGATGTGTGGCCGATCCAAACCTCAGACTGAACAATGAGGCAAACAGAAAACATCCATCATTGACGTCAGACACGAAGGGAAGAGAGAATGGGTTTGAACGACTGCATACGGGTCGAGAGGGGCGTGGAAAACGTGCAGTGTGGAAGTTCACGAGAGGAGGCGGAGTCAGTCCATGCTGCCGCCAGCAACGCCTCAACATCAAACAACGAGATTCTTCGTCTCCGGCTGGTTTATCTTTAAGTGAACGAGCGTTCAGAATCCCGGCAGGCTGCCGACCCTGAACGTCTCTGGAGGACAGTGACACACAAGACCAAGAAAGTAAAGAAAAAGAAAGAAACGTCCGTCCATCCGTCTCTTTTCTCCTGTTCTCAGTGGTCGGGGCAGGAGGGCAGACTCGTCTGCAGCTCTGATGGAGGACGACATCACATCACTGGGTCGTTGTAGCTCACGTACTTGGTCTGCGCTGCAGGACCTGTGGAGGAGGACACAACTATGAGACACCACGCCGACACGGCTACAACTGAGGAGTCGAAAGTTGGGAACTACGAGTAGCTCAAATGGAGTAAATGGTTACTGTACTCAAAATCTCTAAAGACGAAGAAGCAAACGTCTGTGGACTTAAAAGTTCATGACTATAAACTTAAAAGTTAATGGTGTTAAAAGTTTGGAACTATAAAGTCTGAAATTAGAATCTATGGCATCGAAAATGAGCAATTCTAGAGTCTCAAGTTCAGATTAAAAATGAGAAAGAATGATTTATATTTTATCATTGTAGAGCAGTTTTGGGATGTTTTACCCCCCAAAACCCACCAACACTGTAACTGTTTCTGTCTCTAAGGTTAGGTTTCCCCTTGCATCAGCGCGTTCATGAACTGGTGTTAAACGTTTGATGTCTGTGCTTTATGAGTCATTATTTGCAGCGAACTGTCACGGCTCGTTATGAATTTGACAAACGTTTCAGATGAAAAGATGCACGCGGGAGAAGAAGTCTGAGTTTGATCACTCAGAGGCCCAGCGGAACTTCCACGTTCATTTCTCCAGAAAAATAAGATTTCAGAGTCGAGTTACAGACGTGGAAGTGTTTCAAAATCAAATTTCTCAAAGAAATGTGAATCTTTTCACTGGTGAAAGGAGGCTAGTGGGGGATTCTGTTTGAGAGCAGCAGGGGCGATGGCGGCTTTAGGAGACAGACTGAAGCCTTTGTTGTAAAAGAAATCAGCTTTTGGAGGAAGGCTGAGAGGTCTTAGAAGACGAGAATCAGAGAGATTTGGCCTTTGAAGAGCGGCTGGAGATGAAGTCTTTGTTGTTGGGGAATCAGCTGTGACAGCGGGGAGGATGGAGACGGAGAGTGGGTGGGGGGCAACCAGGTGAAGCCATGTGAAGAGACTGGCGGAGAAAATAGGTTGAGGGGGAGGAGTCAAGGGTGGACGGCAGGTGAGGAGGAGGCGAGGAGGCCTGATCCAACATCCAAAAGATACAATCATGCTCTGAAGTTACGGTATGTTTTTGCTGATCAGTTCATCAATGACTTGATCGATGATCAGCAGCGTCTGGTGCTGGTTGTTAATCTGATGGGGGACCTTTGGTTCACATGACTTCTTTTTCTTTTCAATAGTAATTTTAATGATTTTCTCTTGTTATTAAGCATTTTTAAATTTGATTTAATTCAACTGTCATCATTTTTGTTAAATAAATAAATAAGAGTAGGGCTGGGCATGTTAACGCATTAATAATGTGTTAACACATTAATTGATTACCAGACAATTAACTATTTGTTTAGTTTTCTTACTGTAAAATGGTCGTCTGAATACAGACAACCATGGCTCACATAAAAGAACTGGTGGGGACTAAAAAATGGAGAAAGGTAAATCTATCATTGACGTTTTAATTTTAAACCTCTTCCAGAGTTGATAAAAGAAAAGTTATTTTTCGACACTGCAGAGTTGAATTTTCCTGTCACGGGAGTGCTTCTAGTCTGAGGTATCAGTTAAATGCTAAAAACACCGTACCCCTCACTTTTCAAAATTGTTCGCTTGGACCCCATCTCCCTGTTCTGCACGTGTAAAGATATTTTCATGTCCAGCTGAAGGTGATCGTGATAAAAGGATGGATGAGGAGCTGCTCAACAAGCCATTGATTTATTATCAACTGTCAGTGGTAGCAATGCCGCTGATACAGCAATACAGAGACTCCTGTCAATCTCACACTTGTCCCACCCCCTTGGCTTCCTCATCCAATCAGATGCCTACTTTAACCCTCTACACATTCACTGCATCTCATTCAGACCAACGCAGTCTCACTCCCAACTCGTCATATATTGACGCTTTGGCCTTGCGCGTCACATGTTGACGCATCGGGTAACCCTTTGGTGGCATTTTTTGACGCGCACGTCCAGCGTCGCATTTTAACGCATCGGGCATCCTCAACTCCAACTGTCCTACTGCCTAACCCTCATCATATTTTTACCCCCAACCCTCCTCTTTTTCCTCCCCTCCTCACCCTGTACCCCCCCCAACCTTCCTGCAGCCTAACCCTCATCATATTTTTACCCCCAACCCTACTCACCCACTACCCCCCACCTCACACCCCCCACCTTAACCTTCCTACAGCCTAACCCTCATCATATTTTTACCCCCAACCCTCCTCACCCCCCCACCCCTCACCCCCCAGTTCAGCATCATAACATGAACAGCTTCAGGACCGCTCCACTATTAGTCCACCTAGCTGTTTCTATGGTTACAGGTAAATTTATTAAAGGTGTCAGCAGAAAAACAACCTTAATTCAGCTCCATCTCTCAGAGGAGGTTGATGCTGACCCTGAGTCAGAGGCGGGTGTATAAACCGATTTAAAGTTACAATCTAGAGCATGTTTAAAGTCTTAAAGCATACTCACACCACATATTATTTATTTGTTTGTTTAATTATTAGTGTCACCACTGCTTGGCACACAGGCATGTTCTGTTACAGCTAAAACTAAATCAGGAAATAATAAATAGTCACTAAGATGTTGGTAATTTTTGTAAATATCTTGTAAAAGCTTTGAATTTCCTGACTTTACAACAAAAAGCTGCAATATTACTAAATTCATGATTTTGATGGCAAAAAATTGAGATTTATTTTATATTTTACAACAAAATATTGTAAAGACAGAATGGTTGAACCGGGTATTTATCATTGTTCTGTGATGTGATATATAGACAACAAAATTTTGGTTTTGTCTATAACACCTCAGAAGTTTCCTAAAAACCTCTCTCAGAAAGCTTTGTTAGATCGACCATTTTAAACGTGTATTTATGCACCAATTTTGGGCTTAACTGGCAACCTCAATACGAAATACAAGCACTTGACACTGATTGGCTGCCTTTGCTGCCACTCAAAAGAGACATTGCCGGCTTCAGAAAATGGACAGAGCAACTTTCTACAGCCAATGTAAAGAGAAGATCAGGCCCAAAAATTGCGTTACAACCTGGCACGGCCCTAGTTCAGGTCGGGTATCAAACTTTATTTGCTATGTTGGGATTATTATGCCATAGCTTTATATTAAGTAAAAATACTATCAAAAAAAAAAGAAAGAAAGTTATATGCCAGTATATCCAGCCTGAACCGACACGACGAAAGTGGTGGGAAATCACGGCCCAAACTCGGGACCTGGCCAGGTGGGGTTTGGACAAAATGGGAGGGGAATGTGATACATTTTACGACATTTGTATCCATTGTTCAGATTGGTCAAATTTCTGGTGAATATTTCTAAAGGAGGAATTTCAACGAAATGGAGATGTTCAGAATGTCGAGGATTTTTATTTTGTATGTTTTTGAATGCAGGTCGACGATTGTTATTCAGCAAAGACAAAAAACGGATTTTGATTCTATGTCTCCTTTAAGTTAAAAAAGAAGTCATACAAAAGTAATAAGCTTGTGATGTTAACGCAAATTTTATAGAACGCTGCAATTCTTCAGAATTCATAATGTTACAAAACAAAATGGTAATTTTATGTCAAAAAGTTGTAATTTTGTGAAAGTAAATATATATTTCACTACAGGCTAATTGTTTTTGGGGTCACCGCAGCAGTTTGCTCCTCCTCATGGTAGCTGTCAGAACTACGGCTAAACTGAGGTCAGTTTTACGATCAAACATTGCAATCTTGCAAAATTCCCAATTTAAGACAAAATGTTACTTTCTAACAACAGTTGCAATTTCGCTAAATTCTATTAAATTATAAAGAAGTTAAACATTGTACCTTCTCTCTTGGTTTGAGCACCTGCCACCAAAATAAGATGATTTTTTTTTCCTTTTAATTTCTTTTACATTAATAAATGAAGGATTAAAAGCAACCAATCAGGAGCCTTTTAAATTGGAGGGAGGGCTGTAAACCAGTAAACTCAGACAGAAATGAGGAGGAGTGGTGGTCTGGAGGGGCTGAGGCTAACAGATGGCTCTGCGGCTCCTCGGGGGGTCCCAACGGTGCTGCTGGCTCTGCTGGCCGGCAGCCCCCGCTCCCGTGGAGCTGATAACACCCCCCCACTGCACCGTAACTAACAGGACTGATTGATGAGCCTTCATTATCGCCGCCGTGGGCGGCTCCAGAGAGCTTTCGCCGCTGCTCCTGCTGATTCACGCTGCATTCGGCTCGTCTGTAATCAGTCTCTGTGAAGAAACGAAGCGAGGGCCCTGCAGGTTTCTGTCACATCCACAAGAACAGCAGAGGCAAAGGCAACAACAGGAACTCTGGGAACAAAGTCCGTCCTTTGAACGCAGGTGAAAACATCAGAAGCATAAGAATTCATCTGGTCTCCAAAGTCAACTGCAACTCTCTTCAATCGTAACTAGAGGAAGTTGATTTCAGGATTGGATCCTGATCCAGAACTACATTCTCAGCTGATGTTCTTAAAAAAACACATTCTGATTTATTGTTTCAATCTCTGCAACTTTCTATAAATGCGATAAATAGCTCCATTTGGTTGTTTAAGAAAGTATTTACCGGCTAATTAGACTTTGTTTATCATTTATGAATCATTTTCGTCATTTAAGATGTTTAGAAGTTCTGGTGCAACGGTGGAACTGCACGTTTGAAGAATCATTATTTCATGATCCTTCACTGGAAAATGGTAAAAAAAAATCTGAGGTGAATGCACCGTCAGACGTACGCGGCGCGTGCGTCGCATGCGTCCGTCTACATAGACTCTCTATGGGGCGACGTCATCAATTGCTGAAGCGCGTTGTGGATTGCGTGTGTCGCTGATGCGTCCGTCAGAAAAAGAAATATTCAACTTTCGACCCATCATCACATACGTCAGCCAATCAGGTAGCGGCTGGGCAGAATCCATGCATCCATCCATTATCTATACCCGCTTTGTCCTGCAGGGTCAGGGGGGTTTGGTGGAGCCTATCCCAGCACACTTAGGGCAAAGGCAGGGGTACACCCCTTACTGTCATATATTGACGCTTGGGCAACACCCCCGTGCGTCACAGATTGATGCGAAAGGTACCCCTTTTTAGTCATTAATTGACGCGGGGGGTTGTGGGTGAGTTTTGGGGGTTGATGGTGATGGTGGGGGTGGCTGGGTGATAGGGCGGTGGGGGTTGGGGGAGTTGGGGACTGAGGGGTGGGGGTGTGTGTGAGTGTGTGTGTGTGTGTGTGTGTGTGTGTGTGTGTGGGGGGGGGGTAGGAAGGAAAAAGAGGAGGGTTGGGGTTAAAAATATGATGAGGGTTAGGCAGTAGGACAGTTGGGGTGGAGGATGCCCGTTCTGTCAAAATGCGACGCAGGACGTGCGCGTCAAAAAATGTCGTAAAAGGGGTACCCGCTGCGTCAACATGTGATGCGCAACGCCAAAGCGTCAATATATGACGAGTTGGGAGTGAGACTGCGTTGCCTGGACAGGTCGCCAGTCCATCGCAGGCTGGGCAGAATGTGCCGGCTAATTACATCATACGTCTAAGTAGGATCCTGATTGGCTGACGTATTCTTTGCTAAGTGTGGAGTGAGGGATGCTCGAGTCATAGACGTTCTGAAGGTGGAGGTGCTGCTTTTGTAAAAGTTATGAGCCAGTTGGCGGTAAACAGCCCAAGAAGAATATTCAACATTCCCACCACATCCCTCTCCCTCCTCCTCCTCCTCCTCCTCCTCCTCTCGCCTCTAGAAGAAAATGGATGAAGGTCAGGACAGCAGAAGATTAATTTGCTCTTACCTCTGATAAATTATGAAATTAGCCTGTCAAGGGGGAGAAAAACACGATTTGGTGAGTTGTTCCTGAGAGCCCCGGAGGGAATCCTCCTGCCAGGAGGTAATGTGATCACACAGCCGTGTCATTTCAATTTGTGCACGTTTCAGTCCTGGAACACGCGAGCTGAGGATCCTTTTTTTTCTTTTTTTCAACTTTCAGATTTTTTATTACAGTTCTGGTTCGCGGTGAAAGATCATAAAATAATAAGAATAATAAATCAAATATCAAGTTAACACCGAGAGAGAAATCAGAGATTAAAAGTCGCCTGATCATGGTGAGTCTGAGAATCAGAAAAACACAACCTCTGAGCAACAACATCTAAATCTTATCTTAATGCAGTTATTTATTTCCTAAAATGAGGGGCCAGACCTCTATAAAAAACATATTTGCTTCTGGAGCTTTCAGGTGGGTTAACACAATACCAGGAAGGAAAGACATCAGCCGTGTTTAACTGAACTGTTGCTGTGATTGGTTTGTTTGATTGACAGGTCAACTGAAGGACCACTTTCATTTGTTTTATATACAAACACTTGCCAGAGCCATCGTCTTGGACATCACATTATCACATTTTCTGATGACTCTGCTATTCTTTCTCTCGAGAACCAGGGCAGTCTGGACCATGGTCCAGTGGTGACAGAGTTTTTAGATTGTAGTCCTCTTTTTAATGTAAATTTTGGAAGAATCCTTCAGTAATCTCTCTGGCAGTGATGGATGACCAGCCAATAGAAGCTGTCAGTCAGTTTAAATATTTAGGAATTTTAATTGACAGCTAGTTGACCTTTGACCCACAGACTGATTCTGTGTGCAAAAATAAGTACATCAGCATCTGTAGCTTTACTGTGAACCTTGATGGAAATATTTTCTTCTTGTTTTATCGAATCGGTGCTCACTTTTTCATTTGTCTGCTGGGTTAATTTAATCAGCTTAAAAATGAAGAACAGGCTTTTTAATCTTGTTAAAAGATGTGGCCAGGTTGCTATGCTGCTACAGGTCAACGCTGCAGGGGGACAACACCATGATCCACTCATGGTACCCTCAGCTTTCTGACGGTACCATCACCCTTCTTCTCTCATCTCCTCTCCTCTTCTTCTTTCAGCTCGCTCCGTAGTTGTTCATTAGGACACCTCATATACATAACTCTGCTCCATTGTTCTGCCCTCTCCTCTCTTTTCTTCTGCATATGTTTGCAGGCCAGAGCTTCCAGGACGACACGCTGACATGCAGGTCCATCTTCTGACCATCCAAGCGTCTGTAGGACACCAACTAACATGCTGACCTGCAGTCCGACCCTCCAACCACCACATATTTGTATATTTTTGTGCCTCTGCTCTCTCTGTCCTTCACCTTCTTCGTCATGTCTCCCTCCTCTTTTCTTCCTAAACCCAGCTGGTCTTAAGCAGGAGATCCAGGTCCTCTTATAATCCAGGTCCTTCTCAAGATTTCTTCCCCTAAAGGGGAATTTTGCTTTGCCACTAATTGGCTCAAGTGATTTTCTGGGGAGCTTTTCACTTGCCATTGTTTCTTTTACTTGGGGTTCATGTTCTGGATCTCTGAAAAGTGTCTAAAGACAATTTATATTGTAATAGATGCTGTATAAATAAAACTGAACTGAACTTGAATTGAATTTCCTGCTGGTTACACATCCACATAAACAAAGACATTTTAACTACAAACAAATTGGATTGGTTGGATTTATCCATGATAAACTCACGGCGATGTGAAATCTACACTGTAAATGCAGACTAATCTAGACTTCACATAGAGCTGATAGTAAGATCTTACTTGTCAGAACCGTGCATTAAATACATTCTTCTCTGAGAGAACTCACTGTTGGGCTCAACGTTCTCACACAGCTCCGTCTTGGCTTCCCCGTTGGGACGGTCACTGGCCTTATGGGAGAGGCGGGATGACATGGTGGCTGCTGTGACGACGGCCTTGAACGACCGCTTCCTCTTCTGCACGTTGAGCTCCGGGTGGAAGATGATGACGTAGACTTTGGGCACGTAGAGTAACCCCAGAGCAACGGAGGCGCTCAAGTTCATGGAGATGGTCAGTGTGGTGGTCTGGATGTACAGCTGTGGGGGAGGGGCACATAAAGAGGGGTTATATGCCTGGATATAAGTATTTACTGCACCTGAACCACATACCCGCAGCCAGGATGGTGCTCAAGTCAACAGTAATATAATATAATATAATATAATATAATATAATGTAATATCCCTACTTTACTACTTATTTTAATTAAAGAACCATTTATTTGTTCAACCAGAGACTATACATCAAATTTGTTTGAAAGATCACACCCTTTTTCTTAAAAAGCAACATACTATCATAAAACAGCTAAATTGCAACATTTGCTGTAAAATCAAGGTTGTTGTATTTGTCATAAAATCACAAGTTCAGATTAGATTTCAAAACTGTGAATTTTGTGATATTGTGATATTATTAAACTTTTTCTTCTAAAAAGTAAATTTTTGTCATAAAATTTGAAATTTCACAAATTTCTGACTTTTTCACATAAAATTCTGACTTTATTTTGAAAAATTGTGAATTTTGTATGACTGCACCTTAACATCCTAATAATCAAAAATTTCTTGTGAAATCAAGAATTCCACAAAACTTTCACAAAATCACAATTTTGTACCATAAAATTATGACTTTTACATTATTAAGATATGTGTTCTTTCTATTTGCTTCTCCAAGGAAAGAATCAGAGAACAGAATTACATGTCAATTCAACATTTATTTTATCATGCAGAGTATTTTTTGGCTGAAGATCCATTCATCTGACACCACCAAGGAATACCAGAGGATGGACAGCCAGGACTTGTTTCAGAAAAGGAGGGAGTTTGATGGATGAACATTCCTGAGGGATGTTGGAAGGTGGCACCTCAACCTACAATCTTTAAATGATCTTGTTCCTGTTCATTGTTCTACCTAAACAATAAGAGGCTCAAGTCAACAACTTTAAGCAGTCTGGAGTCAACAGACAAAACGTGTGAGAAAAGTAACAGAAAATATTCAATGTATTAACCAACTAATAACAATATCATCAAATCACAATTTTTTGTTGTAAAATCGCTAATTTTAAATTGTCTGAAAATATCAACTTTTGCTGAAATCTCAAATTTTGAAAAGTAAAATTATGACTTTATTTAAAATAAAAATTGGAATATTGTGTGAATACAACTTTATGTCCTGGAGCCTCATTTATAAAACCTGTTATGGAAGAAAACGTTGCGTGAAGCAGGGTGAAATTTGTGGTCGCAACAATACTCGCAAAAGAAGGGATCTATAAAGAATTTCCGTGCGTAAAAAAAGTCCCCAATTTTCCGAAACCTTTGGACCACACATGTAATCTTCCGGGATGATGTCACATGACGTTCATTCTTTAACAAGTCCTTGAAAATGCGTTTGACGCCTTAGACATAACGTCACACAAA
>JBAMYA010067036.1:0-26358 GCA_037176975.1 Arrhamphus sclerolepis
GCTGGAGCCTATCCCAGCTCACATTGGGCGAAAGGCAGGGGTCCACCCTGGACAGGTCGCCAGTCCATCGCAGGGCTGCATAATACATATTAAATACAAACACAACACTGAATTGTTCCTAGAATTATAAAGTGATTTAAATATAAATATCATTTTCCATGAAGTCAAGATAAATGATGTCTTCAAAAACTGAATATTAGCATAATACAGCTTAAGTAGAGCTCTGTTAAAGACTTGCAGATCATTAAATTAAATTCTGCTGTTAAATCATGAGAGTATGACCTTACTTTAATACTCCCAACTAGTGGTTATTTTGAATACAACACCTTGAATGATTATCCTGAGTCCTACAAACGTTTGCTTTTAGTATGTGATTTGTTGCCTTCGAATGATGATTACAACAGATTACAGGGCAGTTTGATTTTTTTTTTTTTTTTTAATAGTCACTTTAAAGGTTCATAAACACTGTGTGAGATACCGATCGGCCGCCCACTTGTTGCGTTGCAGGCTTAGTGTTTGAGATGGAAAAAAGAAGGTGCCGGAGGCGAGGGTTTGGGTTTTTTTTTTTAAAGAAGAGGTTTTTTTCTAGTTTTCTTTCTCATGGGACCCAATACAACACCAGGAGACAGCCTTCTCATTGCCTCAATAACAAGAAAAAACAGAAGAACCCCCATCAAGTGAGCTGCACCCTTAAATAGCCCAACACCAAATGAATCCATGGACAGTGACCATCTGCTGAGGGATGTTCAAAACCAACAAAATCAACAATATAAAACAAACAGAAAACAAAAAAACAGGACCAACTAACACTATTGTCAATGACAAATTAAAACTATAACACAATCCGACAATTCCCAAAAGAATGACAGTAAATTCATAAATCCATCCACCAACTCATCACTGTCATGTCTGAGGCCCTTGCCCCTCCCGCCCAGGCAAACAAACAGCCAAGAGGTGTGAAGGTAAGTGCCTTTACCAACTGTTTTATTGTACAAAACAAAAGATAAATTATGGACAGCGGGTACCACACTATGTATTGTCTAGTAACAAAAATAACAACAGAACCACAAACATTAGACCACAAAGTTCATGAGGGTGAGGAGAATTCATGTTCACCTTCTCACACACTGATATGCAGATAATACAAACAGATAATTGTAATTTTCTGGACATAACTAACCTTGTGTGTCTCGAAAGGCGCTGTGAAATAAAATGTAGTATTATTATCATCATTATTATTATTATTTAATTATCATTATCTGGTCCTATACAGTGAGGGGTCATTTCATTATGAAGGAAGAAGTGGAAAAAGAGCAAACAAAAAAGAGGGGAAAATTAAGAAACAAAAACTTCTTTTAAATCACCATCAGATGAAGATAAATACTTATATCTTATCTGTTAATGAGTCATATCCACAGCTGCAGTAGGTTCTATAAATAGGCCAAAGATGCATGTAAAACACATAGCTACCTAGATGGCCAATTTCCCAAAAGTACCATGCCACATAACAACATGGTTCCAAACTTTATATTATGACAATATTCATTTGATTTACATTTTCGTACTACGGAAGCCCTAAACTACAGAAGGGCTTCCGTATTCTTACACTTCTGACTACTTTGATTTAGAATATAACGTTTAAAAAAATAGCAAATTAATGTTTATTCTTACTGTGCTCTAATTTATTTATCCAACGTGAGAACTGATGAGCCAAGTAGTCACAGCTGTCTCCTTCAACTGCAGCCCAAAGGGGAAAATGGAAATAATTTTACTTTCGGAATAAAAGCATTTTTGAATTAAATTGAAACATACTTTGGCTGTTGTAAAGCAGGACACAGTCGGTGTATAGATTTCTTTCGACTTCAGGGTGTTTCAAAACTCAAGCCTCAGCGAGGCCTTAAACAATGCCGAAAAAAAAAAACCTTTCAGCAAATTCAAGTAAAAAAAAAAATTCAAGTAGTTTTTGTACTTAATTTTTGTCAGACGCGGGTCGTGACATCATTATCAGACATTCGATATAACCCCTCCTCTTTTGCACTGTGAGTTTACCGTCTCCATGGTAACGGTTCTTCAATGTTGCAGTTTCAACGGCGATGCTCGCGCGTAAATTGTCTCAAAACATAGTTGTTTTTGTCCATAGCAGAAAAACATGAGCTCCTCTGTCACTCGCACTAAGAAAGGGGTTGTCCAGCGGCACCGGGCGTATGACTACTTATATGGTGAGTAAATGTAGGCTAACTGAACAAGAGCAGGTTTAAAAGCCTGCTGATAAGCTTAACTCGATGAACTGCTGTCACAGATCCAGTTTTCACTGTGTCATCGGAGGTGGACCACGCCAGGGCCCATATCAAGGCCTTTGTGTCGAGGAATCCTGTTGTAAGTTGCTTTATTTATTTATTTTTTCTTCCACTAATACATACGCGTGTGCGTGTGTGTGTGTGTGTAATTTAATTTCACCTGTTTCTAACATGTGTCGAAATGACAATAAAGAATCCTTGAATCTTAAATTGCACATGTACACACTGTTTTGATATTCACTTCATTTGTTACTTTCGTACAAAATGACTTGACATTATGTATTTATGTTGCTAACAACAGTACACCTAATGAATTTCAAAAATAAATAAACATAATACCAAAAAAACTGTGTATTATAACTAAAGAAGAATAGCCTGTTGAACTAAATAAATAAACATAACAAAAAAAGTCTTAAAATTCGATTGACTGAGAGCTGCCTTTTGTAGGATGTGGACAACCCAACATTTATGTACATTCCAGAAAACAAGGCAACAGTTAAGCTAAGAGAACATTTCTTTCATACTGAGACTGTAATCCCCTGCGACCCTGAACAGGATACATCAGGTGCACCAAATGGATGGATGAATGGATGTGCGTCCTTTGAGAAAGGAACCAAGCAGTGTAATGGGCCTTGAACATCAAGGCTACTACTAACTGAGCAGCCTTCTTTTCCTCCATTCTTGATCTGCTAGCTGTGATGCATCATCACACATGCCTGTTAAAACATATTAACCAGCAATTTATATTCAATTCACACCTTACGTGCAATTTCCATCTATTAAATCCTTTCTATTTCTGCTGACAGGGGCCCCGCTTTACCTTTATATTAGTCTTTTTTTTTAAGACCTGCTTCAAACTTTTCAACTTTAAAATTATTCAAGAATCTT
The DNA here is from genome assembly GCA_037176975.1 of Arrhamphus sclerolepis. NCBI lineage: Eukaryota > Metazoa > Chordata > Actinopteri > Beloniformes > Hemiramphidae > Arrhamphus > Arrhamphus sclerolepis. The sequence goes on from JBAMYA010067036.1 coordinate 3,186, forward strand.
CATTAAATTTTAATTGGTAATTGCAATATATCACAGTATGAGTTAATGAATTATGTGCTTGTATGTCAGAAAGTGTTACATTGCTGTATATGTTATTTCATTTTTTGCATATTTAATTATATAAAAATCAGATACCATGACACACACTTGGTTTAGGCTTAATACTTGAATGAAGAGAGATTGAAATATTTGTTTCCTATAGTTTTTAGTCCTTATTATATAGTGGCTCTCTCAGAGAGATTCATTCTTTGCTTTGATTTTGAATTCTGCAAGTCATAATTTGCTTTCCGTTTCCTCTTGAAGCAAGCTATGAAAAAACTCTGAGTTGTAGTTTGTATTATTTCCCAACAGGAAACATCTTGAATCTTTACCTTATTTCTCAATCTGACTTTCACTTTGTCTTATTTAGAAGAGGATGCCCGAGTTTGCATCCATGTTTAGCAATTCCCCAAGCTATACTGTTAAACTGGACCCTGCGGACCCAGTACCAGCCTTTGTTGAGTGTAAGTGGAGAGGACTTGCAGAACAGCGCAAAGAGGCACTGCAGCAGCTCGCTGGGTAACACAATATGCACACTTTGAATATAGTTGCACAGGTGCTTGAGTTGCAGTAATTTAAGACTGGATTTAAAAGTTTGAGAGTGAGGCTCTTGATTATTTTGTTAACAGGGTTGTTCCCAATGGCCAGACATGGCAGAAAAATAAGCAGTTTAACGTGACCGGGGCTGATTACTGGAAATATTATCAACGGTTTGATTTTACCACATTCGGTTTGCTATATTATAATGTAACAATTATCTTAACCTCACACCACAGCAGATAAATGATAACTGCCATGCTCCCTCTTATACTCTCTGTTATACTCTTTTAGTCCTCAGATTCCCATTGGACAGCAGTTTATCTCAGATGAGCTTTTTACTCTAACAGAGTAAGTTTCTCTGTTTGTTGTTGTAGTTTGTTTCCTCGACAGCATGTACTGTATTGTTTTTTTTCTTTGTGTCACCCCAGAGCAACCACTGGTGCCGAAGGTGCTGAGCAGCAACCCACTCACCGCACAGTTGGGATCCAGACAGACTACAGAGAAAGTGAAACACAGACTGACCCATACAGCCCTGAATATGCAGCACGACCTGGAACGACTCCCTCAGAGCTCTTACAGCTGGCAGCTTTGACTTGGGGTACCGTGACAAACCAATCGTCTTGAGTTAGAATTAAATAATAACCTTGTTGGATCTATAAATCTTTTTCTTTGTTACTGATAGTCTTTTTTTATATTTCATGTCTTGTCCTGCTCTCTGTTTAATGATGATTGTCCTCAGGTCATGGTTTGCCAGCTGGACTTGCTGAGGTGGAAATAATAGAGCGGACACGAGCTAAACGGGCCTGGGAGGCCAGCCTTCCTCCACTTCATGACTTAAAGCAGCTTGATAAGAGGAGGCGCATGATGGAGGAAATGGAGGCCAAAGAGTGGGCTTTCAGAGAAGAAGAAATCCAGAAGTGAGTTGTACTGGACTTAAAACCTTTGTTTTGTTTTGTTTTTTTTTGTTAAATATTAAAGAATCATCCTATTGCTGCCCTGAGGTCTTGGTTTCAAACTGATTTGAAATGACTGTAACAACTTCTTTCATCGGCAAGTTGGAGTCATTTTTAAGAACTCCAAAGCTTAATTGTTTCAATTTTTGTTTTTGTTTTTTTTTTTACCAATCAGGATGATTTACAGTGTTTACAGAGTTAATGTGTATGTAAAATGCCTGCAAAGCATACTGACATGGATATCTTATGTTCCATTTTTCAACATCTATATGCTGCTTGGTTATAGCGTGTACAAAACCAGGTTTAACTCGCTATGACCCAAGTTTTGTATATCAATTTCTTTACTTTTAAAGTAATCCATGCTAATACTTTTTTCTTTGTTTATATTTGACCAAAAATGACACTTCTGTCATTTCTGTGGTGGCCAGGCTGCAGCAGGCTCGTGCCGCAGTGCTGAAGGATTTCCTGAAGCAAAGAAACGTGGCTCACAGGGATTTCACAAATGAGAATCTGAACCAGATATATTCTAAACTCCAAAAAGAAAAGGAGACCAAGCTGCACAAAATCCATCATGACTACATGAGGGGTACATCATTCTTTTACGCTGATAAGGGGATGGATGTCTTATACCTGATGATCATTTATTCAAAGCTCTCTTTTTTCATGTCATCTTTGTCTATAGAACTGAGAAAATTGGAAGCTGAGCGCAAAAATGTTGAGGGGAAGCTTCAGCGGCGGGACATTGTGACAGATTATCAGACATGGGATAGGAGACGAACCCGTAGGGACACATTCACCCTCAGGAATACCACTGAGCTGACAGAGAAATACTTTGATACTCATGAAGGTTCGAAGGTTTGAGTAACAATTCTTCTGATCTTAAAATACCACAGAATTATTGTTAAGCTAAACTTTTTTCCACTTTGTCAACCATAGGTTTGCTCAAGCTAGAAGCTAGACTCAATACATCAGTCCAGACGCCCAAGATCATCAATCATGTGATCAAGAGCCCTGTGAGCAGAGCTGTGGACCTGCTGAAGAAATACAAGGTAAAGCAGGAAAAAGATGAGTTAATGAAGCATTAAACACAGCTCACAAAAGTGTGGCTCCACAGGCCCAGACGGAAGAGGAGAAGCTCAATGCACAAAAGCCCCCTGTTGTTAAAAAGGAGAGGCCTGATCCTCGTCCTTCCACTCCCACAGTGGAAGAGCCACCAGAGGTTTGCTCATTTCAGTGTAATCAACTCTTGATTTATTAAGCCTAAACGTGTGCTATTTGTAAACAACTATTTTTCTGAACTTAGTGGGAAGAAGAGAGAGAGCTTGCAGTGATCTGTATGCAGAGACTACTGAGAGGACGATATCACCAACGTGAGGTTTGTATTTGTAAGATCTATCTTTTTACCTTTGTTTGGCTCTAGGTGGGTGGCGTACACCTCCAAACATTCACATATATACTGAATTTGATTTGTTAAAAACTGCTATCAATAAAAGGAAAACAGAGTTGTTTTTGGCATGCAAATCTGAAACACTGCAAAAGTGTCCACCATAAGAGCTTCATCTAACTATTGAGTGACACAGTGATGACAATACTGTGCAAATAAAAACGTATGTTACAGTCAAGACTTCTCTGACAGTGCTGTCATTAAGTTCACGGAGAAAATCTCTGCTCTCTGGACACTTGCTGCCTATTCATGTGGACAGCTCTGAAAGCTATACAGAAATGTAGAAAGTTGGAAAGAAAGTGGCATTCTACAAACTTAAAAGAATCCCATGTTGCTCGGAAAGGTAGTTTGGTAATGTATGACTCAGAGTTACAGTTCCACAGAGTCATACATCCCATCTCATTTAACCTCTTATGACTTTATGAACTTTTTTTTATTAACAAAATAGTAAGTATTAAAGACCAAATTCATATTCTCCGACCAACTGTGGGGATTACATTGGCACAGAAACGTCAGAATCAGAATTCTGACAATATAGGCCTATTAATCAGGCCTATTTCCAATCTTTCATTTATTTCCAAAAGTCTTGAGAAAATTGTTTCAAATCGGCTGAATGATTATCTTTGTAGAAACAATGTAAATGATGAGCTTCAGTCAGGTTTTAGACCTGTTAGACTTTGCCATGTGCTCGGGGGTCATGCTCTGGGATTCTCTGAAGTGCTTAGAGACAACTTTGATGTAAATTGATTTTATATAAATAAAATTGAATTTAACTACTTGTTGTCTTCTCAAGGTAGCAATAAGAATAGTTACTTTTGAATGCTGTTTCTGTGTCCGATAAATGACTTCCTTCAGCAATGTTTGCACATTTTTAATACATCTCAGTTAACTTATAGTCATGTTGCTGTATAGATGTTTAAAGGCAAAGAAAACCAACAGGATCTCATTCAGGAAATAAGAAGTGTCCACGCCCTCCAGAGTGAGGAGCAGGAGCTAAAGAAAGCTGAAAAAGAGCTTGTAATGGCCCTGAAACAACAGAGAGACCAGCATAGGCACAAGGTGAAACACATGAACACATACTCATATAATCACACAAACAAATGTCTTACAAGCAGAAACAATCCCATTTTTGCTTTGTTTCTTCTTAGATTTCTCAAGAGGAGGCATCTCAAGCCAGATTGGTCGGTGCAGAGCTTGAACAACTGTTTGACACTTTGTCCAAGGAGCTGATTCATCTGCAGGAGGAGCGCAACATCCACGCTTTTATGTTACTGGCTGAGAGAGCGCGCCGTCAACGCGAGGCTGAAGAAAGTAGAAGGAGACAGGTGGAGGAGTGCAGGCGCAGAGAAAGCGATGAGATCTTCAGACAAGTATGTACATTTTCTGGTACAAACTGGTATCAGGAGGGATTCATGAGTTTTCAAGGGGCTGTCTCTTCCCACTCTTTAATTTCATGACTGAAAAAGTTTAATCATTTTTCCATGACTGAGTAAATATTACAAATATTTGTGTGTCATTGTCCACCCACTGTATGTCACAGGTGGTGCAGGTGCACCAGGAGAGTGTGGACATGTATCTAGAAGACATCATTTTGGGGACCGTGAATCAGATAGCTGACCAGCAGGCCAGAGAGGAGATCCACAGGAAAGCAAAGGAGCTCAGTGACATTGCTGATACCATGGAGGAAAGGTAACTGACACCTCAACATGCCTGCTGATGCGGTTTTATTAAGAAATTCTAAAATTCTAAAAGTAATAAATCCAATTTATGTGTGTGGACAGCCGGGACAGCCTTCAGTCAGAGGAGATTGTGTCTGAGCTGGTGTACAGCTTTCTTATCCCTGAGATTGAGAGGATCAATGTCAGGCAGAGAGGTTTGTGTTCACACATTATTACTGTAGAAAACATCTTTAAAGTGATTAGAACTGAACAACAAGGATAGTTCAAAACACATCAAAAAGCACAAGTTACATGTAACAGATGAATTCATTTTTTTAATACCAACAAAGAAAAATGAGAAAACAAAATTTTCTCTGCCAGTGTACCAGAAGGAGCGTCAGCACTTGCTTGCTGCTCGGAGCATCATTCAGGAGATCGTAACGCTTACTGGGACCAGTCCTCCAGGAGCCTCACAGCTGGCCAGCCCTGGTGAAAAAACATCAAATCAAGACCTTGGAGAGATGATCAGCCAAGTGGAGCAGGAGAAGCAAGCAGAACAGTTCCCTGAAACAGAATGAGGGGAGATGTGACACATTTAGTGTATTTGCAATATTGGTCACCATTAAGATCTGAGACTGTTTAAATAAATGTTGCAGAAAGACATGGTATAGAAGATACCAGAGTCAGTGCTGGTGTAGCTTTACCTCTAAGCACCGAATTCTATCTAGGAAACAATGTCAATGTTAAAACCTCAGTTTTATATGTCGATAAATATGTTGACAAAGCAGAAAATATGCTTGATACTATGAAAATTTTTCTTCAATTACCTTCTTTTGGTATCATAAAAGTTGATTTGAACCATTAAAACTCCTGTTTATCTGTTCACACAGGAAAAAGTGCTTCTGCCTCATATTCTTTTACAGATGCTAACAGTGCTGAAATAGATACACCAATGTAAGATTAAATAGAAAGTAGACTTCCAAATTTTGAATGCCTCGGTATCATTGTATCTTAATAAATAGATATTCTTTTATGAGATACAGTTTATTTTTTCTGATGGTTCACATGTGCACCAAGTTTATGAGCAGAGATATAAATTGGAATTTTGAACACTAGATGGCAGCAAGACGTTTGGGTTGTCATTAGATGAGACAAGAAGACAGCACTGTTTTTTCTTTTCTTTTTTTTTTCTTTTTTAATACTTCAACACATCCATCTGACAGGACACTACTGAAGGTGACACAACAGCGCTAGTTTAACTATCAGCAGCTTTCTATGGGAGAGCCATCTGGAGAAAAGCTGAAACTGTAATCAGGAACAGGAACGATGACGTTGATCAGAGCTTATTTAGAAACACGGGCACCACAGCTACTGGGGGGCCCCCACGCTGCATGTCTACATCACTAACCACCTGCATAACATTTAAGAAGTTGAACATGAAGCATTTACTGTAATTGAAGTCTCTGATAGACAGTTTTCTCCACTAAAATTGAACATTTATATCAAAAATTCAAAGTTTATTTTTTCCCTTGTGAGTATGTAAATTAAAGAACTCTGAGGTTTGTCTTACATTTTTTGAGCTTATTATTTGAAAAGATTCTTGATTTTTTTTTTCTTGCAAATAAAACATCTTTATGATGTAAAAGATTTAGATTTTTTTTTTTGGTAAGTAATTTTATCACCCTCCCTGTCACACTATTTAATTTTTCCTGAGATGGCCCTTTTCTTAAATTACAGTGTTGTGATAGTTCAGTCAGACTCAGAAAAATTTGTGTTGACTAACTAGGTTTGATTTATGAGTTCAAACTTGAATTTCAACTTTAGAGTCACAAATGTGTCCTAATAAATAATAAATCATTGTTTTCTTCTTTATGTATTGTCAGGGCTCATCATAAAGGGTTTGAACTTCCCTACTGTACTCTAAAACATCAGACCCTCAGGCACAATGTTGCATCAGATCCCTAGAAATCTCGGCCCTGAAGGTTGTTGTCAGTGAGCTTGCTTTTCAAAAAAGTCACATCTTCTGACTATTCATAACAGAAGCCGGTAGTATGAAGTGAAAAGTGTTTTTTTTTTTTTTAATGTAAAAATCACAAAATAAATTTTGTGTTTTTGTGATTGTGAAACTGGCATCAACCCACACCTTCATGCTGCCTCTAAGATAATGCTTGCTGCCAAGGTAGTGGCTGGCCGACGTGGGCGGGGTTATACGGTAAGCTCCGCCCTCTCCAGTGCTGCAGCCAGAAATTCTTGTAGGGACGAGCCCCGTGATAAAGCAGCAAGCAACAGCTCCTGCCGAAATACGACACTGTCTCTCACCTGCGGCGTCTTGAGTAAATCTTAAAATCTCCCCTGGACCGATTGCAGCGAGGCGGGACTCTCTGGAGCACAGCTGTGCGGACATCTGGAGCCATCAGGTGAGTGAGTTGACTGACCTCAGCGTGTGCTCTGAGTGAAGTTCAACTAGTTGAAGAAAAAGGAGGGGCTTCTTTGTAATTAATATATTTATATATTTTACAGGTTGACGCAAGTTTTTAAATTACATAGACGGCCAGTCTTGTCGTTTGACAAATTCACAGAACAACCATGTCAAATAAATTCCCCAACTGTTTGATTTTAAACTAGTGTCTAACTGTCACGTGGTTGAACAGGTCGTTGCTATGGGTGACGTGACGGTTGTTCCTGTTTATCACAGCACATGTTCTCACTTCATATGTTGTTTAAAAGTATAATCTTAAAAGACTTAAACGCCTGCATTCAGTTATCATTTTCAAATTTTAAACCAAATCATTTGATTTCTCTTTTTTTCTTCTTTTACATTGTTTTATTCCTTCCGGTATATGTTGTGTCATAGGCTACTGGATAAAAGGCCTTCAATACAGAATGGAGGGGGAGAAAGTCATAATTAAGTTTCAGAAAGAAGAGTACCTGTATCGGTGTTATAATTGTGTGTCATTTCTGCACTGCTGAACTCCAGCTTTTGGACATTATGCTTTGACACAGTTTAAGTGGATGCCCTACTGTGAGAAATTGGTCTCTGGGAATACAATGGAATAAAAGGCATTTAACTCTAATGCTCAAGAATGAGCCTAGACTCATGCATAAGTGTCCATAATTGTCCATTCAGTCCATTCAAACCAAAGTAACAGCCCTCGTATACTGATTTTATACTGAAAGACAGCAGAACCAGTGTTTTGTGGCACATGCCACTTAGTTTTTGCATTTGCTTTGTCTTTTGCAGAGCTGCTTGTGTTTCCCTTAAAAACGATGTTGTGTTGCAATGAGCCAATGTGAAACCAGCCCCTTCACCCCCCTTCTTCATTTGGGAAAAACCATGAAATTTGCTTGCAAGGTAGCCGCTAAGAGGTGTTCAACATGCAAAAAGTAAAGGACAAGGGTGAGGAAGAGAAGGTTGCAGAGGATGAGGAAACCAGAGTTTGTGGTGTGTGTGGTGATACGTCCAACGGTTATCACTTCAACGCTCTGACATGTGAAGGCTGCAAGGGGTTCTTCAGGTGAGGTTTCTCAACTTCCTTCTCTCTTTTTGTTTTTCCATATTTCTGCAGCAGTCCTCCCCTCCCAAATATTAATCTAAAACTGATGCTTGAAATTACATGTACTCATCTATTCAGCTACATCCAGCTTGATACAGCTGAGATACCAATGTTGCACAACTTTGGGGATCAATCTTTTGTCATTCTTCATTGTTTTAACCAAATAATCATGTAAGTTTGATGTTTTTGTTGTTTTTTATTGCATTAGATTATGTCTCCTCCTCCTTACTTGTAAATGTAAATGTGTTGTAAATGTATAGCCATTCATTGTACCATCACACTCCCACCTCTTTGCCTCGCTGTCAGAACTATTGTGGGAGTTCATGCCAAACATGCTTGATCCCAACACTGTGCTCCCCAGAATGTTTGATCAGAATTAATATTGGTGATAATTTAAATCTTTTTTTTTTAATTTGTCATAGTATTGTTCTTATACTATAATCAGTGAAACCAACAAACAACAGCCATGCATAAACTGGTATTTGTGAAGAAAGCTGGCACACTGCAAGCACTTTTCAGGCCACATATGACAACATTCAGTAAAAACGTATATAGTGACTTGTTCTCAAAGAAAAAAGCGAACCTAAGCCACTGAGGGGCTGCTAACGGCTAGTTGACACGTCGTCCTCCTGGATCCAAAGAATAAACACTTCCAATTCCTTTGATTGCAAAGTAGTCTATTTATTGCTCTTGCGCTCTCCAACTAGATGCGAATTTCAATTTGCGCACTAATAAAATTAACTTAGTACACCAAAAAAAAGTCACATAATTGTGGCAACGCAAATCACAAAACAAACGAAGATGACAACGGTCAAAAACTGTGTGTTTCTGCCGTAATCAGCACACCTGCTGAGCGGTTACCTGGGACTTCATTTAACTATACGTGATGCCACCCACCGTGACTTTCAGGTATTACACCAAAATAAATATGGCTCTAACAACGTATGCATGACACACTTCCTCAGTCGTGTATCTTTACACGATCATGTTACTGATGAGATGGTTTGACATGCAGAACAACAATTAATTCTGTCCTTCGAACAGCTCATTTGCTATAAAAAGTGATTCTAGATTTTGTTATTCCAGAACAACAATCATATAAACATGTTCCAGAACGAAGTTCATATATGTAACTAAGTTGGAGAGTGTCAGAATTAAGTCTGCACCAATAATTACTATATTGAATAATTAATACATATAAAATGAATGGTAGATTTTCTATACTAAATATCTTGTTCTTTTTACAATTGAATTTGTTTTAATAACAAAGGACGTGCGCTGCAAAAACCAATAGCTAAAAAGGAAGAAATAAACATTAAATTCTAGGTTAAAAATGATTAAATGTGAGTGAAATTATCAGTCTTTGCAGCAATTTTATATAACTTTGACAGAAATGTTGTTTCCAGTTAGTCTGGCAGGCTTTGACACAATTATTTTTTTATTTAAATTTAATTAGTTTAACTTAATTTTTTAAATTTAATTCAAATTCCTTAAAATCAAACTTGCTACAGCGTAATAACAAGTGAAAACACTGAAAATTCACAAATAATTGTTAATTCTTCATAGGTTGCTGAAAAACTGACTTAATGTTATCAGAGTATGTTTATTTTTGTTAGTTAAAACAAGATTTTTCTTGTGAAAAAGTGAGATAAAAGATGGAACTTGTGGCTTGTTTTAAGAGTAAATTACTAAGACCCCTGACAAAATTACTAAATGTAAGATTTCCTGGCTATTCAAGGCTTAAATTAAGAAATAAGCATTGCAGTTAATAAGGGCCTGGTAAATGGGGGCCTGATCAGTAAACTATGTTAAAAACATAATATCACATTTCCAGATTTTTTTTTCCAAAGTTTTCAAATGTCTGCAAGAACAGAACAATTTGTGATTGTTAATTTAAACTGAAAACATCCAGTTTTTTGAAGTTGGACGAGGAAACCTCCCTCTTTCGTAGCGCACGCTAATAGACGTACTTTCAAAAATGACCGTTAATATTGTTAAGAAACTAGCAATTAAAGAAATGCTGCAAAAGTAGAACAGACTGTACTAGCTCAGCCGCAGTCTGCACTGTTTCTTAACGAAGGTCCAAACAATCCAGAGTCTTCGTAGTATTTCATGTCTTAAAGAATGGAATTTATTTATTTAAGTGCCACTTTTGATCGTGCTTTATTTGATTTATACTTTTTCTCTTGTATTTATTATTTAGGATATTTCTATATTCATTCAGTGTTCAATATTGTTGAGAATCTAAATAATCTTTATTATTTTCCTTGATGATCATTATATCCGCGATATTCAATGATGCACGATGATATTGTTTATCATGATATTCTATGGAACATAATGTGGAATCTGTTCACATTGAAGTGCAAATCAGGTTCTTGCAAGAGGTTCAGAAAAGGGAAACAAATCTATTCAAGACTTCATATATGAATGTCAGTATTATTTTTTTTTAAACTCCTGGCACCCTGGAAATCCTTTTTCCAACCTGTCCACAAGTACTTAAATACACATCAGTTTAAAGTAATTAAGATAATGACTTACTAAGTATTAAAGTCTTCAGTTAACTTTTAAGTAATTAAAGTTATATATATATATATATATATATTTTTCCATCTCAACCATCTTGTTTCAAGGGAATATGTCAACCCTCTAAAGCATAGCTCAGTGTTTATTATCATTCTCCTGATATTCAGACGCGCCATAAAGAGGTCATCTCAGCTCCGCTGTCCCTTCCTCAACAACTGCGACATAACAAAAAACAACCGCCGGTCGTGCCAGTCCTGCCGTTTGCGTAAATGCCTGGCTGTCGGCATGTGCAAAGACAGTAAGTAATGTCCAAAAACACAAATGATGACCCGTACACTGAATGTATTGTTGTTGTTTGTTTTCCGTTAAAGTGGCAGCAAGGCTTCATCTTCATCGTTCATCTTTCACTTGCTTCACATGCTGATTATATATTATAAAGTGACTGTTATTCTACTATTTAAATATACATAATACTGTAAATTTGAAGAACAGTGTAATTTGTGTTTAATACTTATATTGTGGCTTTTCCTGAGGTTTTATTTGATAAGCTAAATACATGTTAGATTTGATTGTGCTTTACAAATAGAATTGTTCCATGTTTCCATTTGTTTTTCATCTCCATATAGTGGTTATGTCTGAGAAAGAGGTGCTGGAGAGGAGAATCCGTATCAAGAAGAATAAAATGAAGAAGACACAGCTTTCAGCCCAACAAGAAGAAATCATCCAGGAGCTCGTCCGTGGCCACCGGAGCACGTTTGATCCATCATTTTCCCGCTTTACTGACTTCAGGGTGGGTAAATGTCTGCATGTTTAGCCTCCTTCAAGTCCACTCATCCAACTGATTTTTTTTTTCTTTTTTTGTTTTCGCAGCCTATGGACAGGGACATCCTAGCAGAGTCTGAACATTACAAGTCTCACCCCTCGACCAGCTGCCCCCCAGAGACCTGCACCGCAGCTGCTAAATCCTCTGCTGACCCCACAACGTCCTCATACGCCTGCTCCATTTCCTCCTACTCCAGTCTCTCTGGTTTCTCTGAAGAACTGGAAAACCAGGAAGGAGACAAAAATGGCTGTGTTTACACTGCTCTTCCACATTTGGCTGACCTCACAACATACATGATCCAGGACATCATTCGCTTCTCCAAAACTCTACGGGACTTCAGGTAAATATGGTTATTTTCAGACGCGCATCATCCGGTGTGGTTTCATCTGGTGCGTCATGTCACGCCGGTTTCTCACAGGTCTCTAAGCATGGAGGATCAAATATCTCTTCTGAAAGGAGCCACTTTTGAAATAATGCAAATTCGCTTCAATACTGTGTTCAACTCAGCGACAAACCACTGGAAATGTGGAAACATCACATACTGCATACACGATGCCGTACGAGGTAAGACCACGAAAAGAACACTTTCATGTGTACAAATCATTTACGTAGCATGACGAGTTCAGACTCAGTGTGTCCTATTATTTATATTAAAAATGCAGTCAGAAAACAACAGGAACATGACTTCCAACCAAATATGCAGGTTGTCATGATGACGTGATGATTGTGATGATTTTTTAAAACTTGATGGGCCAGTTGCAACCCGTGTTACACCCCTATATGATGTAAGAAATTCACATGACCACTTAAACTCATTGCGCTCTTGTTAGTACTTGTGGTTTAATGCCCAGCAGAACTTACATCTACCACGAGAGGACTCTTTTTCTCGGTGTTTTCTAAAGCCATGCTTTGGCTGACCACATGGGGGTCAGCAAATCATAAGAAAGTTCATGTGTAAGACATAAATTACACTTCTTCCAGTAGAAGTAGACAAAATTAACACCCATCTCGCAGTCAGTGATTATCTGTTGCACATCTGTTGTACTGATGAGAACGCAGCCTTCATTTATTGTCTAGAGTTTCAGCTTGTCGATATTCTTTGCACTAAATCAACACCTTCTGAATCAGTGGAGCTTGCAAAGTTGCTTTCAAAACTGGATATTTACAAATCGATCAAGTGCCCTAAATGCAGTGGTAATGACCAGTTTAGACCAGTGCTGCCACCCAGTGGATACCATTTTTGTGGTACTCAGGTTCCCCCTGTTAAGTTTAAACAAGAGTCTGTCTCATTTCACATGAAAAAGACGTGCAACTGAAGTTTCACAGTAAATGACTGGACTGTGGATATAAAAGAACCACCTTTCTTTGAAGGGCATCCAAACGGGACTTAAATATGGCGTGGAGGGATAAACACCATAAAACATCTGGGGCCTTCCAGTGGATCAACCACAGTATCTTCCAGTGGTTTTCTAAGAAGCTAAAAAAGTACAGATGTCTGAGTTCTGGTCCCTGTGCAGCTGATACTCAACAGCCATTGGTTCATCTGCATTTGAGGGGCGGGTCTTACCATCAGTTCTGTTAGTATTTAACATCACTTAGAGACAAAGATTCTTGTTTTGTTTTGTTCTTTTATGCATCAGGATTATTACACAGTGCAGAAACGCACACAGACACGCATCATTTATAGTTTCTTTAGCCTTTTGTCACGTTAACTTCAGCCTGATGATCATATTCATGTTGGGTTTCTTTGTTTTGTTTTTGCTTATAACTTTGTTAAATTGAAACACTGTGAAACAGATTTAAGTATCTCAAGGAGTCTAATGGGATGCACTTTTATGTTTTGTCAGTTTGTACAATTTAAGGGTCACTTTTTCAAAGAGCAAACTATTCATAAAAAAAGACGAGTACAGCTCATGAATATTAATTTAATTTCTGTAGTCAAGTGCCACTAAAACATGATGGTTTCTGTTGCAGCATTTCGTGTGATATACTGTGGCACTGTGAAAGGAGTCATATTTAATCCCTTTTTTAAAAGTTGCCACAATTTCCTGAAATCTAATACTGTATAATATTTGTGATGTGCTTTGGACATAATTCCCTCAGAGATACAGTACAAAAGTACCCTTTTCACCCCTGTTTATAGTCATTGGTTTTAAGGGGACGAAGTCACCAAACTTCCACAGTGCGCCTCTTTTGAAATTGGCGATAAAACTTACTGCTACCTATTCAGATCAGTTCAGTTCAATTCAATTTGTTTATAGCGCCTATTTACAACAAGTTGTCTGTAGGTACTTCAGAAAAGAAAGTTCAGTTTGATGTGAAGCTGAGTGTAGTTAAAGCAACACAATGGAACTTGAGAGACCCCCCCCCAAAAAAAAAAATAAAAATTGTTGTAGCATTGTGACTACGAAAACTCAGACGTATCTCGAGTAAAGTCTCAGCTCTTTTTCACGCGTCATTGACTTTGTAATGCAGCTCCTGCATGAAGAACACTGAGCAGAATGTAGTCCAACTGGTAATGTCTTCTTCAACATCTTGTTTTAAATGAAGTTCACGTTTATTCACTGAGCTCCTGCTCCTGTTCTCGCTTAAATCTCTTAACTCAGCTGTTGTGACGACGGCGCTTACAAGGCCCATGTGTATAAACAAAGACCTCGACTGTAAATCAAGATAACAGCCAACACGTATGGGATTGTGCAATAGACGTATGTGAAAATTCCACATGGGACCACTTCAAAACAGCAACAAACCAACAGTTTTGCCTCTGGGAACCCAGACCAGTTTAAAACTGGATATACAGTTTTCAAAGGTTAGACTAGCCTGACAGGAATGTACTGGCTTTATTAAAATCATCAGACAAACAAAGGTCAGTATGTGTGTGTGTGTGTGTGTATATATATATATATATATGTGTATATGTGTGTGTGCATTTGCATGAGCATGCATGTGCTTACATGTGTGTATGTATGTGTGTGTGTATATAGGTTTATAATATAATGTCATATATTTTTTGTGTCAGATGTGAATGTATAAGTTCATATTTATTTACTGGGAACTGTATAACATTTGGATATTAACTACCATTAATGTATCAAACTGATAATAAACACTTAACTGACTTCATTCTATGCATGTATATATGCAGGTATATTGTCACCCTTGTGTTTACACCAATATATATATATGTGTGTGTATTTGTATAAATGTGTGTCATCTTAAGTTATGTATGTATGGGTACAGATGTATATGTTAAGTCCAGTATATCAGTATTTATGCATCCATCCCTCCCCCAGCACCCGCCCTACACACCAACGATCTACAGTATCCTGCACACGTGCACACGCCCACTGCTCATCGACTTTTTTTGTTTATTATCTTTCAGTACTTTCTATACACTTTATCTGGCTTTTATGCTTGTCTTTTATTGTAACACAATCCACTGCACAACATCCCACACACACCTCCCCTTCACTGTCTTGTGTCTTTGTCTGTCATGTCCTTAAATGTTTCACTGTTTTCATCCTCTGTGACAGAACCGGAATTTCAGGTGTTAATAAAAGATGTTGGATCAAACTGCCAAAGACATCTGTTGATGACACAATCACACTAAATTTTATATACATTAAAAGCATCTGCTGCACGATTAAAATGCATATACATATATCGACCATCGACCAAAGATATTATTAACCATTAAGATGAGTAAAATGAGAGCTGTCGTCAGCAAATGAGTCCAGGTCGATCTGCCTACAGGACGTAGCTGGGATGAAATGATGAGACATTCATGACATGAGAAGACTGGAATGTGATTGGAGCTGGACAAAAAGAGGCAACATATTTGTCTGAATATGAAAAACAGTTGGTGGTTTTTAGCAACTGGCCAGAGGGACGAGTGGGTCAATACTTTACATGTAAATAAAATGAATAAATGCCTAAACAACATCTACTGCAAGTGACTGGAAGTGAAGAAGCTTTTTAGAGGAGAAGTGAAACGTCTTCAAGAACAGCAATCAGTCCTTTTCTATTCAAGCTTTTTTTTAAGGGATTGCTATAACCTGGATGCCTGAATATCTATTCTTGGTAATTATTTAGCTGTAAGACATAATTAAATACGTGTGTGTGTATATAGTAGATCTTCCACTTGAGGTATTTTGTTGCACATTAGCCTATAGAACCGTTTAACAGTTTCACAGCTTGAGGGAAGAAACTGTTTCAATTGTGTGCTTTTTGGGCATGTATGGTCCTGTATCTCCTACCAGACAGATGAAGCCTGAAGAGGTGGTGAAAAGTGAAAATTGTGGGTTGGGTTGCTGGTGAATGTAGTTCCTCGTTTCGACATGATACCTTAAACGTGTTGATTGCTGGTAACTGAGATCTTCTAATCTTCTGGGCTTCCTCAGTGACCGTCTGCAGCAGCTTCAGCTGTCTCTGGTTGTTTGCAGTGGGGACAGGTTCTACAGATTCCTCAGGAAGTATAGATGCCGTTGGGCTTCACCACAGGGCAATGGCCTAAGACAGGTCTTACATGAACATCCAGGAATTTGAAACCAGAGACCCTCTCTACAGCCTCTTACAGGGTTGGGATCAGCTTTGTCTTTGGTTTTCATGTTGTTCAGGATGAGATGGACAGTGAAGCACCAGGCTGTCAGGATTTGTACCTCATCCCTAAAAGCTCACACATCGCCATTGCGAATCAGTCCCATAATCATTGTGTGGTCTGCAAAATGAGTTTGTTGTAAAATGGTAGGTTGACAGTCCCAGTTCAGGGATGCAAACATCGCTGTTGACAGTGAAGTCACAGATGATGATGCAGGTCCTCCATCTCGGTTTCACCACTGACCTCCTTTCTTTGTGCTTTGTAGCAGGTTTCCAGCCGCTCCTTCTTGAGCCCATCTTCAAATTTCACCACACACTTCATAAACTGGACCTGCAGGAGGAGGAGTATGCTCTCATACAGGCCATCTCCTTGTTTTCTCCAGGTAGCAAGTGTGTTGTTAGTTCATCCCAATCTGTGCAAATCAATCATTAGTAAACCCTGAAAATATCCAATCCTTGCAAACTGTGCGCATGAGTAGCAACCAAACATAAAAATCAGTTTTTGTTTTATTCACCAGATCGTCCGGGAGTGCAGCAACACAGTGTGATCGATAAGGTTCACGAAAACCTGGCACTGGCACTGAAAGCCTGGATCGACTGCAAGAGAACAGGCCCAGAAAAACAGTGAGTTATGGATGATTTTCAATCATCGCAGTGTGAGATTTTCACGTTCATTAAGGGTTTTTTTTTTTTCTTTTCAGCTTGCTTTATCCCAAAGTGATAGCCTGCTTCACAGAGATGAGAACAATGACTGAAGAGTACAGCAAACAGATTCTGCAGATTCAGGACGTCCAGCCTGACACCATCTCCCCTCTCATTATGGAGGTGCTCAGTAAAAGCCCGTCTAGTGATCTATGATGTATGGATGTGCCTGTACAAGCACAGCTAAAACTCTTATTGCCATTATTACGAATGTTTAAAAAAAAAAAAAACAAGTGTCTAGCTGAAAAGACATTCGTACAAGTCACGCAGCAGCGGCGCTCAGCGCTTATTGTTTGTCTTCATAACTACTTACATCACAGGTGAACTGTGATGGGAAAGTCATTGATAAGCTGGTGTTGATACAGAAAGTACATATTGTGAGGTTTAATGTTTACTGGTAAATATTGCACGCAGAAGTGTGAGACTATGAAGTGAAAATGTGTTTTCCTCAGAAAATAGAGCAGTTCTTAGTTTTCTGGTCTTTATATGGTTTTTCTATGTGTTACCTCAGGTTTTGCTCAGTTTCTATGTGTATTTTTTGTGCCACTGTATAAAAATAGAAACTATATGTCATTGTTAATTAAACTGAACAAAGATGCTCAGGAGATTTGAGTGAATGGTGATGCTTCCTGGACCACAAGTAGTGGCAACTGGAGCAAAGGCAAACACTGCCCTCCTGTGGTCATAGACAGGATAACTGCAAGTCTGGAGTCAATCAGCTGCCACTGCAAACTAAGGGCTGGTATGTGTGACTGCTATAGTGACCTAATTTTTTATGTAAGTCTTTTTTTTTTTTTTTAAGCTAAAATGGCTATAGCAAATGTTTACAAGTCTGGCTCAGAAAATATTACAGATGACAAATCATGATGCTATTTTCTTTACTTATAGTTTATCCTCCAAGTACCTTTTAAAAAAAAAAGAAGAAGAGGAAAATGTCCAAATGGGTCAAGAGCAAGTACTGATCTTGGAAATGGCTCCATCAGACCCCCGTAACCCTGGACAGGAAGAAGTAACAGATTGATGTTGATCCTGAGATGATCTATTACTAATATCCTGAATTCTCTGTAATTAACAACTGTGAAATTATTCATAATTGATGATAGCTGAAGGGACAAGGTGGAAGACACACATGCATGATAAACGCCTTAAAACTATGCTTATTATTCTGTAACCATGCACTCTCCTCCAGCTCCTGCTTAAAGGTGACAGTTATGAACATACAAAAGTACAGAACTTTCATGTTTATATGAAAGCATCATTCTTCAGCACAAAAGTCTTTTATCCTGAAGCATAGGGGAGTTTGTCAACAAGGAGAGTTGGTGCTCTTAGAACCACCGTATCCCACTTTGTTGTGTGTTAAATCAGGGATTGACACATTAATTTTCTTGTGAAATTCTGCCTCCATGTGGTCAGAAGTGGTAGTGCTGCATAGAGTGGCCATGAACTAACAGATATTACCTCATCATGGTGGACATAACAAACACGTGAACAGGAACACAAAAGCACTTGTGCCGCTCCGTCTACATATCTTCAGTAAAGTGTTTTCTTATTAATTAAGAAAAACACATGTTGCTTAAGAGAAATTGTAGCCTGATTTTTTTAAGTTCATTTCAGTTTTATTGATATAAAACAGATTGACAAGGAAAAAAAACTGTGATGTCAGTTTTAATTTCAACTTTATATGACGTCTCCTTTACAAGTGTTTAGATCAGTGCACTGTGATCATGCAGGTGTGCATTTGTCTCTCTGGGCCTGCAAGGGAGGACATCCTCTACAGCCTAATTATGAAGATGTTTGTCTTCATTTTCTGAAAACAACAAAAAGCATCTGAGTTTTTCCCTATCTTTTAAAAAAGACATTTCTTTCATCTTGAAATTTTATGAGGATAACATTTTTCCTCCACAGCAGGCACTTGGTGACTGTGGGAAGGAAACACTTGTTAACCAATCACCAACATTCCAATTTCCAGGTTGAATCCAACACAGAAGAAAAGTTGAAGTTCCTTGACTGGCTTCCACTTAACATGTATTAATCCATTGTATGGCAGAGTTAATGCTTCATTGATGAGTTGTTACAGGTCATAACAACTCATCAATAACAGTTAGTACCGTGGACTAAATAATTAAATCCCAACAGTAGTGACATTGGAAATGAAGATGATTTGACATATTTATATAGAATGAATGTTTGGCCATGAACCAGAAGGTTGGTGGTTCCAGCCCTAGTTCCTCCTTTGTCCATCGAAGTGTCTTTGGGCAAGACACTGAATTCCAGGTTGTCTGGCTGCTCCACCGACAACCAACGGTGTGTGAAAGGAAACCAGTCCAGGACCAAACCTCCAATGACGGGGTAGAAGATATTTCCCAGCATACACTGGAGTCAACAACCACGGAAAGCAGGTTCCCATAAATGTAAAATATATGCGTCGGTATGTAATTTTTACATCGTCACCAATGCATATAACTACATTTATGTGCTGCTTTCCATATGCGAGCATCGTTGACAACTCCGGAGCAGTCCTGTTCTTCACCTTCTAGCGCTTACCACTAATCAATAACGTTTGTTACATTAGCTAGTTTGCTAATGTCGCTAATGTTCCTCAACATAGCCCTTAGTGTCGCTAATGTTAGTCACTGATGTCACTTTGCTAACTGTAACATATATATGTCCTTCATGGAAGCCATAGGAATTCACCTCATATCATTGCGGGCGCGAGTGAGCAGCGGTTGTCATAGAAACTTGCCGCTTTGTCGAACGTATAGCAACTATGACTTCTGATGGTAGGTAACTGTGAAGAAGGGGTACCTCATTTCCTAGGGAGATGTTTACACCCTTACGCCCCCTCACCACTTCTTCTCAGGGGAAGGGCTAAAGGAAGAAATGGGATTGAGCCAAAAAGTACTGTATTTCCTCTAACAAAGATGCTATTATCCAACTACTTCTTGGACGACATCTTTACAACTAACTGTCCTGCTATGAGTTTTTTGTATTGTGGTGTCACTGCACATGCTGAAGTTAGCTGTTAAAAACAATACAGTAAAAAGTACTTAGCATGCCAATGTTAATATAAGAAGCAGCAAAAAAAATAATAATTTATAGCTAAATGATATAAAACCACTTGAAATTTTAAATGATGTATGAACAATATATGAAATTTTAGGGGTCAAGATAGACACTCCTTGGTCATATTTCACCTCATGTATGTGGGCGTCAATGAGGATAAATATGGTAATATTAACATCATAGGTTAGCATAAGCTAAGCCAATCTAAAACAGGTAACTGTGACTGAAATAAGATGGCCACGTTCCAGACAGATTCTACGCCTGCCTGCTCTGCCTATTTGCAGCACAGTGAAACATTGAAAATTTATGATTGACATCACTTGGGATTTGTCCAGTCATTGTTATACAGTCTATGATTCTGACAGTCACAGATCTGCCTGGTCTGGTCGAGGGTGAGAGAAAAGCAAATAACTGCAGACCAGAAACAATCAGCTCTGAGGATAATAGTTACTGAAGAGCTTCTACGTGGTTCAACAGCATGTTTCTGAGGTGTTCGAGTCCTGCAGTCAACAGATGTGGAGCTCTGAGAATGTTGAAAAAAGTTACAGCCATAGACTCAGATGCGTATGATCATAATGAAAATGGCAACAATTTTGAGTCACATCTGAAGTCTGTAACTTAAGAATTTTAGTATATTAATTTCCATTCATAGTTTATTTTTGCATCTGCTGATATTGTTTGTTGATGCTTTCAAATAAAACAATACAGTGGAAATTGGAAATCACATTGAGGATTTTTTTTTCCTTTTACTTTAAATGCATTGAATGTCACTTACTCATAGCAAATGCATGATGCATCAAATGTAGCTGCTGTGAATTTTACTTTACAAATTCTATCAAAAAAAAAAACAAAAAAACAAACAAACACTAAACACCAAAAGAAGACCAGACAGACCAATTTCTTGATTATTTCCAGGCTATCCTACTCTTTATTTAATGCAAATTACAGTACCAGGGAACTATTCCTCGGAGCACGCAGAGGGAATATTTACAGAGGCGCACATTGAGCATACCTTCACAGAACAAAAGAAAAAAAAAAAAAAAAGAACAAAAATAAAACTAACAAACAAATGAAACAAAAGTTTCAGTCACAAACGGAGGCATTCAAGTAGTAGTACTGTTATACAAGATGTTTTTGTAATATTTTCTTTAATTCTTCCTTTCTTTAACCCCAGTCAAACCCATTCACCACGTTCTAGTGGTATAGGTACTAGTATGACTCATGATACCAGTATTTATACTCACTTTTATTCTTTTTTTTTGGTAGCCATTCTGATGTTTTTATTGAACTGGGAGTCAGGGGTGAGGTGAAGTGGTCAATCCTTCGGGTGAAGGGGTAGCAACATGTCCATGAATGCAAAATTACAGCAAGCAGGAGACAGGAAGAAGGCTACATGACTCGACCCCCTTAGGTGCTACTGAATACAACCCCCCCCCCCCCAGACATTTATGAATGTATGAGGGTCAGGAGAAGAAAACAAGCAACGGGACAAAGAATCAACAATCCAGACAGAGAAAAAGATAGTTATTGCCTCTGAGGATGGCTCATCACAACTACATCATAGTTTGGCTTTGGTAAACAGAACCAATAACATGAGTGATACAGAGACTCTATTGTGTGTGAATACATGTGTGTGTGTATATATATATATCTACACACATACATACACACACACACACATAAAATATAAGAGGCTTTTTTTTCTTCTTTTTTTATGCCGCTGCTGCTACCTACAACAAACCACCCACTCAGTCCATACACACTTGGGGTCCGTGCAGGTCTGTGGTATTCATGTGTCCAGGATAAAACATCTATCAAAATAAACAGGTGTCTAGTGTATCCTCAGTTAACAATGTCTGTATATTACATGAACTGTGCAATGAAAAGGAGTAACATGAGGGGGAAGTCTGTGTGTGTGTGTGTGTGTGTGTGTGTTTAGCAGGACATTCAACAGCACCAAAAGGAGAGTCACAATATCAGGTAGGGAGGTTGTTGGGGGGCGTGGGGGTAGGGGGAGTGATGGCGGGGGAGGGAGACAAGGCGAGGGTGTATGAAAGCAAAGGCACTCCAAACTATAGTTACACTATACATGACTAGTTCTTGTTACAATAATACAGCTTTCATCTACTGTACTGTACAGGTAAGATTGAACATATGGCTGGATAAAGCTGATCATCTTCATCTACAATATCCATAAACAACATCAGTTTTACACTGATTCTATTCCCCCCCCATTTTTTCATTTCTTACCCCACCTTTCGTCTTTGTTTTTGCTCATAAACAGTACATGGGTCTGCGTATATACATACCTTGAACACAACATGGAAAAATAAATCAACATAACATACAAAATAACATACAAGTCATAATTTTGGTGAGGAGCATTTATACTGTACATACAAATTCTGTTTTTTATTTTCCTTTTTTAAAAGTTTTTCTGTTTTTTTTTCCTTAGTTTTTTATTCATTTTTTTTTTTTTTTTTATGTAGTGAGTATTCTCTGTAAATAAAGACGATTCGACAGACTGTACCGAGCGGCTCTATGTGCTGTGCTGCAGGTGGAAGTGGGGACAGGACGCCGGGAGAACACTTCAGTCAGTGGTCACGACACGTGAGAGAGGCGAGCGGACGCACCGAATACCACCGCCAGGGACTTCGTTTAGAGTCGAGGAGAGACAAAGAAAGGAAAACGTGTGAGCATCTGGATAGGAGAACGTGTTTTGTCGAGACGGACAAATAGAGCGGTGCCCTAAAAATCAGTCTGCAGCCTTTTGATGCACACGGGACAGGAAGAGAAGAAGAAGAAGAAGAAGAGGCTGCTGGAATCTAACAACACTCCAGCAAGAAAAAAACGAAAAACAACGAAAATAAAACACCACCGTTATAGTCTTACTTGATTGTAGTTATGCAGCAGCAAATATTGCCACTGCTCTGCCAGATATGAGCTCACCATAAATGATTTCGGAACCATTGTAGTTAATATACATATATCTATATATACTTTTTATACATAAGGAAAAGTAATATATAAACTGTGTGTATGCATGGTAGTTTTGTACTGTATGTTTATATTACACAAGCACACAGGACCAGATAACATGTCACATCCATCGCAAAATCTGCCCGGAAGTACAAAATAAAATAAAATAAAAACAAAAATTGAGTAAAACAACCATTTAAAAACAATCCCAGGCAGGGAAAATAAACTGTCCAAACATTAACCCCCCCCCCCTCCCTCCCTCCCTCCCTCAAGTGGACTGCTTCTTTCCACATACA
>JBAMYA010067080.1:0-26347 GCA_037176975.1 Arrhamphus sclerolepis
ACGGAAAGGGGGCAACAAGGTGGGTTTTTTTTTGGTTTTTTTTTTTTGTTTTTTTTTTTTTTTTTTTTTTTTTTTTTTTTTAACTTCCTTTGACTTTTACATTCACAGTTTCTACTTATCTCATATTATTATACTTTTATTATACTTTATACATTATGCTACTATTTTCTTTCTGCGCAGAAGTTTTCTGTAACTGACAGATTCATGATTTCTGGAAATGTGAATTATGATCAGGAGAACGTCATCAGGGCAAAGAGCACATGCAAATACATAAATGTTCAAGTTGTTATGGTTAGAAGAATTCACTTTTTAAAATTAAGATTATTGTAATGTTGTATACTTGACTAATGTGTAACAAGTACCTTAGTCATGATGACATAACTTCTGCCATTCAACATTGACAAATAATCATGTTGGCTTCTTTTGGTGATTATGCTTTCTACTATGATGCATTTGGGTTGAATCATTTACAGAAATGTTTTATAAAATATATAATTGTATTTTTATTTGGGCATACATGAGTAAACAAATTATTTTGTTTTCATAACTTTAGTACAAACCATTTATACCTGCAGATGGCATAGATACCTCAGACACCGCCTACCTCCCAGCCAGAAGCCCATAATGGACAAAGCAAACAGTGGCTGCAAAGAGGTCCCTGGAAGACCTCTTTATGTTTTTATAAGTGAATATAGTTACCCTCAAAGGGAAACGTAAAGAGGGAATGAAAATGCTCTGATATAAAATCTGTTATAAGAGATCTCAGTTCACAATTACTTCAAATACCAATTGATATGCAGAATTACCTGGATTTCAATTACATCAAATTTTATTTCATTTTTATAAAGAAATATGTCAGATACATAATTAATAAATCTTAATAACAGAGATAATTGATATTAGAGATACAGCCATTATGTAAGTGTAATATTCACTCTGTGATGATCTGTCATGCTAATGGAAATATAGATAAAGTTATTCTCTTATTTGTTAAAAATGAAAAACAGAAACTCACATTGCATTCTGTATTCATTTATGAATTTATTTAAAAAAAACAAAAACAAAACAAAAACCTAAGCTAAAACATAAAACCCTTAAAACTTCAAAGAGAATAGAAACATAAAAGTGACCCCTTCAGAATTATTGTACTACTGACTTCTCCTTTTCATTATTAATAATAGCAGTAATAACAACAACAACAACAACAATGATAATAATGATGATAATAATAATAATAATAATTATAATAATAATAAATCACTGTACCTGCATTTTCAAAATGATGTGATGCTCATCACATCACAAGTAAAAGATAAATTCACAGGTCTGAACAGCTTAGATTATATGCGTCACACATTTAGTTACTAAAGTGTTCAATTCTAAAACTCCCTCTACATCCTGAGGTGATGCTGTTCTTACCCTGACTAATTAGAAAGACAGGATGAAAACAAGAAGACATAATTGGTTTTGAACTTTCCTAAGTTGAATTGGTCAAGGTTGACAGATACTTAATAAAACTAATAAAAGCTAGAAGCACAATATATGCCTATTATATTGAAACCCATTTAACAATTTTCTTGTCAGTACATTTTATTTTGGTTGAGTTTTTTTTTTTTGTAGCTTTATAATTTTCTTCTATTTAGTTACACAGTTTCCTCTGTAATTCTGAAGGATGGGAATCGTACCTTCTGCCTCATTATGGAAATATGCTCTCAGTACTCTCACTTCATTATTACCTTGTTTGTACGGAAAGAGACTATTTTAAAATCACTGTTGAAATATTTATACTTAGATCATAAAAAAAAAAATGCCTTGAACTTCCTCTGTCTCTCTGTTTCTCCCTTAGTGTGGACAAGATGCATCTGATGCTGACAGAGCTCTGCTCCACCTACAGTCTGTGCAATGACATTATTGTCTTTGACCACACCATCATTCCCACAGAGTTCCTCATTTCTCATCTGGAGACACGCTTGATTGAGTATGCTCACGGGGAAGTGGGGGAATTATTGCTCTATGTTTGTCCGAATAAATAGTTAGGATGAGGTAATGGGTCTCAAAAGCTGAGAAAACTTAACATGTCCTTGAAGTGGTATTTGCACATTTTATGCAGAGTTCACCAGCGAAGTACACTAAAGCAATGCATAATCAATAACTGTCCACAAAGAGTTAATTACAGTAAAAGCATGAGTCCGAGCATCCACTGCAAAAAGGACAATACTGTCCTAAATACTGTTTCATCTTTAAGTGCATAATATGCATGTTAACTTTACCTCTGTATAATATAATGCCACAATTTTTCTTTTTTTTTCTTTTGTTTTCCTGACCCCTGGATTCACTACTCCCATAGTAGTTGCAGAAATGTCATACATATTACTTCCATAAGAACTAAATTGAAATTTATTCCTATATTTGAGAAGATGTGCTCTTATGTTACTGCTAATTCTGCAACCCATCAGTAACTGTGACCCAAACAGACACAGGCAAGTTTAATTATATCCTTCAAAAGTATTTCTTTTTTCTTTTACAGGTTATTGTGTGTGGCACTCTGATCATGCCATACAGGCTCTGTCTCATTTCATTATTAAGTGTTGTTTAGATTAACATTTGCTACTAGGGTAACTTCATGCTTCTGTGTATGTGTTCTGCTCAGTCTCTCTGTCTTAACTAATGATTTTCTGCCTTGTCACATTAAAATAAATGCCCTTGAGTAGCAGCATGCTCCCACCGACTGGTCCTCAATTTGAAGAAAATCGTAAATGCAGTCATGGAGAGAAAGTGGGAGAAAGAAGAGCCCGAAAATAAATATATAAATATGCACTGGAGGCCCGGAGCAGTGGATGTGTTGACCTAATGAGAGTAGTGCCGAGTCACCATGGCTCGTTTCACCTGTTTTAAGCTCCCAGCTGACCACCATCAGCCTGGTGACAAGTGATGTTGTTTAAACATGTTTCTCCAGAATCATCGTGAGAATGGCCAATTACAACAAGACCACCCAGGAGATAACGCGTCCCTCTGACCTCCTGGCATGCATAAGAGCCTACACTGCCAACCTGCACACCCTCTCAAGCTACATCAATATGGATGTCACACGGCTGGTGAAAAGTGTGCTGCTACAGCAAACGCAGCCGCTGGACTCCTACGGAGGGCAAACCATTACAACTCTCTACACAAACTGGTGGGTGTGTGAGCAAAGTCATTCAAAAAGACATGCACCTAAATATATATATCCTCTTACTGACTTCTGTAACGCAACCGTTATATGAAAAAACCCACAGGAAGCACAATTCCCCAATGCACATCACAAAAAGGATCACATCTTCCTGAGTTTTCTCTGACTTGTTAGTTAAAAGGATTGCTTCTGTCCTCAATTCAACTCTTATTTTTAAACTGGAGAAAAAAAAAATTGCAGAAGATTTCTTTCTGCTTTATTAATAACTATTTTTTTATACTCCAGGTTCCTGGAGGGTCTTCTGCGTCAAGCCAGCAACTCACTTGTTGTCCACTGTCCCTCAATGCAATGCTTTGTCAGCCAGACGACTGAAAATGAGCAAACCTGCAAAGCAGAGGAGTTCTCAGATGTGGCAGGTCAGTGCCTCAGTTTGGTATTAGCCATTCAAATGGGAGTTAAAATGTTTAAATGGCAATTTCTGGCACATATTTTGTATCTCTTCTAAAAGAAGACACTGAATCATATGGGAGAAAAATGATACAATAGCAACTCACACAGTATTTATATATTTTATTTTTTTTCTTTTACAGACACATTCTTCTACAGTTGAGTCACAAGTCGCTCTCTTGTGTTTACTAGTTTAATTATTATGAGCCCACCAGTCCAAGAAATGACTCACTCTTTGCAAAACATGTAGATCTTTATCAGTCCTGCACATGTTGAGGGAGCGTTATTGCTCAAGGAGGTATGGAGCTTGTCATTGTGGTAGTGTTTTCTGTCACACAACTTGTCATGCAGTTTATTCTGACACTGCCTGGCTTATGTAAACTTCAGTATTGCTTGTCATCTACCACACTCTTCCGTCCATGCCTCATAACTATCCCAGCATCACTTCTTTCTCTCCCACACAGCCTCCCGTTCCACCTCCACACTACCTTGTATGAGCTGTGTGTGTCCTTCAGAGGGCTATATTTATTCCACTACACACATGTACAATGTTATGTGCATGATTCAAAAGTGTGTATAAATTGGAAGGCCAGTTACACGTCACTACACACCTCCATATGGTTGTAAGGAGCTGCCTGACTCAGAGTGATTCACTGGCCAGTCCATCAGCATCCACTTTTATCCAAACGCATCCATAACCATTTACATTCATTCACACGTCAAGCTGAATGAGTTCACTGTTTCAACTATTCACTATTCAAATATTCACTCACACTCATCCAGTATTATCTAGAGAAAATCAAACTTTTTACAGGAATTTAATTCAAATAACACATTGTGGCAAAACAATATATTTCAACAGAAGAGTTGCATTTTTAAATATAACTCTGTTGACCTCCTACCTGTCACAATGATCCTTAATTTCTTTATACCAACATCTGAACAGAGTTACAGGCCCTGGCAGAGCTGATTGGTCCATATGGCATGAAGTTTTTGGGTGAGAACCTGATGTGGCACATCACCTCTCAAGTCAGCGAACTGAAGGTAAAGCACAGGACAAATGATTTGTTGTATATTGTACTCCACTCCTGCTAAAAGGAAAGATGATACCATCCACACATATACTTAAGTCAGTCAATTTAACTGTGATCATTTTTTTTTTCTTTCTTTTTTTTTGTAATGCCATCGGATTCAGCTCCACGGACCAGATGACAAATTACTTAAAATGACTTAATTACACTTATGGTTACATAATACATTGTAGAGTTAATTTGTAATCTACAACACTACTGGAGAACGCATGCATCCAAAAGCATTTGTTCTTACCTTTATGTGTAGACCTTGAATGCAGACTCGTGCTTTGACACATTTGATTGAAGTCAGGAGTTACAGAATGAAAAGTCAGGACTTTCACAGCTGTAATTTTCCCCTTATTACTCATGTGAAGGTGGTTTTATCACATCTTTCTCTTCCTTCTCTTCTGTCAGAAAATGGTGATTGAGAACATGGATATCCTGGTTCAGATGAAAAACCACTTTGACAAGCCTGAAGAAATGGCCATTCTTAAAAAGAAGCTGACAGGTGAGAATTGGACAGAGAAACATGAGCACAGGATACGAGGAGGAAATCTGAGGGTAGAAGTATAGTGTTGAAAGAAGCAAAAACGGAGACACAAGGAGGTCCAGTACAAAGCACAAAGTGAGAAGAAGGAAATTGAAACTGGTTAGAGGAAGGATGGTGGCAACAAGTGATTGAAGCGTATTATAGATGGCTTACACTTAGCAGACAACACAGTCTTTTTATTTATTTTTTCATGGCTTTGTAAGTGTTACTCTGCTCTTGTCTTATCTCATTCTCATCTATTTAAGTAGGATTTCTGGTAATCCTGACTGCAGCTGCTATAGATGACAAGAAATGTCAACATGTTCAATTCAAGACTATCTGATGTAGTGTCAGGTGCAACCATTAGCTTTTGAAATCAGCTGTATGGTGCAACATACCAATATAGTAGAATTTTTAAACAAAATAATTTTTTATCGGTTTTAACAATTTTCTAATTTTATGGCTAATTATTATTAAGACATATGGCATACATTCACTAATTACAACAGATTTCTTTTCTTTTTTTAACTGATTAATGCAACTGTAAAAACCAATGAGATGAA
Organism: Arrhamphus sclerolepis; assembly: GCA_037176975.1. Taxonomy (NCBI): domain Eukaryota; kingdom Metazoa; phylum Chordata; class Actinopteri; order Beloniformes; family Hemiramphidae; genus Arrhamphus; species Arrhamphus sclerolepis. Next base: position 5,782 of record JBAMYA010067080.1, read on the forward strand.
ATTGAACAGATAGTTGTTTAAAATTTTTACATTACCTTTTGTTGACAATGGTTCCCGTCTTAAATATTTCTCATTTTCATGCCAATGGTGCCATCGTATGAGGAGTTAATCAAAGAGCAAATATCCATGTGAGCTGTCAAACACTTCTAGAGTAATCTAATCTGCCCAGTGACAGGAGCTAGTTTCACATTCAGCCTTGCTGCTGCACTTGAGGGCAGTGCTCTTCAAGCGTACCCGCGGGCTCTATTTAGAGCCGAGGGCCGTAATAGACACTCCAGAAATATTAATCTGCTTCATATTCCAGGTGGAGAAAATGTCCTGAAGAGGATGACCATCATTGGGGTGATAATGTCATTTAGAGCAATGACACAGGACTGCCTGAAAAGCGTAAGGCCGAAAAGGATTTTATCATAACTTTTATAATGACAGTCAACATGACATGGAGAAGGTATGGAAGGGAAAAATAAATGGCAAATAATTAGAAAAAACATTTTCTGTTCAATCAGGTCATATGTACACATTTGTTTCTTAAAATCAAAAAAGGAAATAATGAAAAACAGCAGTTTCTCAATATTGTTTTATTTTTTTCCCTTAAATTATCAAGAAAGTCATGATCACAACAGAAAAGGCAGAAAATTGCGAACAGAGGTCCACCACATTGCAGACATTACAGTTGAAAATCTTCACACAGTGTCATATACAGATAAGCTTTGCCTCTGATGTTTTTATAACATACCAAAGTATGCAGCAAAAAATATGCATATATCCTAAATTGCTGCTTTTTTGCTTTTTAAATAAGAGTAAATATTAGAGGTGAATAACAGATTATTGTTGTGCTAATCCGATTTGACCCCATTTAACTGTGAAATGTAAATGCATCTGTTTTATGCGCAATTGCATTTATATTACATCTTCTAATCTAGATTCTGAATAAGCACTGCCCCTACCTGATGGCACCGATTGAGTTCCTGAGAGACTTCACCACCCCAGAAGCTGATATCAAGGTAAACGGTTATAATCAAGAGAGCTATGTCTAAAAAGGCAGAAAAGATGTAGTGTTCACTCCGAGGAATAAAAGTGAATGGATCATCATACCACATCTTATTAACTATGTATCAGCTTAATCAGTTCAAGTGATGTTCAAGACATGCAAACATATACCTTCATATAAAAGAGAAAGTCTGACCTCTTTTAGATGTAAGACTTACATATTAAGCCCTTACCAGGGATTAAAATGAGGTAAATACAACCTCAGATGAACAGTAACACATGGCATTTAATGCTGGAGGCATTTCCATAGAAATTCAGAGATAAGGAGAAGCCGTCTGCTGCTCATAAAATGCTTTAAAGTAACTGATCAGCAAGAGTGAGAATCTTCATAAAAGCAGACGTTTGCTGGTCTGGAGCATTCATGTGTGTTATATGACAATGTCAGGAAGGAAAGACATGAGCAATAATCTATGAAACGCAGCAGTCCCTGCCAATCAAAAGAGAAAAATTATGTAAATAGAAATCACTTGACAGTAGCCATTCTCATCCCATGTAGATGCCCCAACAAGATAATTGGTCATAACAAATGACCAAGTATCTACACTTTTCAAAAAGGTGCCACATTTGGGGAAAAAAAAATCCAAACACAGCATATCAGCAAATGCACCTTGTACAAAATGTCAAGTAAGTGTGACGATTTAGACTTTAGACTAACAACCTTTCACAACCACAGGACCCAGACACCTTGCGAGCTGACCATAAACTCCTCTGTGTCAAAATAAAAATATTTTAGAGTCAAATCAAATCTGAAGATGTATGACAAGTTAAGTTTAGCTGAAACTGCGTAGTAGAATTATCACAGCAGAGACACCTGCAAATCTAGAACAGAAAAAATGAAAAAGATAAGAGTTCAGAAACTTCAATGGAGCCAATTGAAATGTAGCGGTGGGATGAAAAAGTTACACGCAGATTAAAGCCTTTAAACGTCAATGAGCTGAAACAATACAAAGAAGAGGGCTGACGTCCCTCCACAGAGATCTGAGAGACTGATAACATACAGAAAAACGTACTTAAAGCTTTTACTGCTAAAGTTGTTCTTCAAGCTATCATGGGGTGTAGTGTTTCATGCTCTACTTTGCTTTAGTTTATGTTAAAAAAAAAAAAATATTGACAGCATATAATATGCTGTCGTTTGCACATCTGAGTTTGTATAAGAGCCACGCGAGGCAGATTTTTTTTTCCTTTTTTATTATAACCTTATTATTTTATTAAAATCTTAGAACTGAAACAGGGTTTTTCACATGATTATATTCACCTTTCTGGGGAAGCAACTTAGTGCCATCATGAGTTAAAAATGCAGAAAGAAATATTCTATAAAATAGTAAATCTGAGACTCAAAACCTAAGAGATACAATATTTTCCTTCCTTGTTTTTTTTTTTTTTTTGATACCCACCAAAATGAATACCTTATCTCCCACTGGAGTGGTCCGTGTGAATGTGACTCATGAACTCTCCCTCCCTTCACTTACGTCTGGCTTCTCAGCGAGGCACGAGAGCCGTGCCACAGCGCGGGGCAGGATAACCCCAAAGACGTCAGCAGCCCCTTCATGCCTTCGTGAGAGAGGCTCTGATTGCTGCTGCAGCTCTGCTCCCTGAGCCACATCAGTGGAAACATTCAGCCCAGACAGGCCAACTGTGCAGGCAACCAGAAATAGGACGGGATCAAAAGTTGTGTGTCGAGATAAAGACGTTCACAAGGGATTTAGTGTCACTGCTTAAACAATATACTGTATCATCGTCCTCGCCACTACCACCCAATCCCACCTCCTTTTTGCTCACATAAGTATTCAGCATCTTACCACAGATGCATTCAATTTGAATCTTTTTGGGTGATCATAAAAAAAATGTGTTATGGTGGCTAACAGAAGAAAAGGGGGAAAACAAATGTTTAAAAAATTAAATGTGCTTCATTTAAGCATTTTGGACCTCATTCCTATTCAAGCTTTAAATCTCTTTATCATCTTACAGGCAACACTGAGCATTTATGAACTGGCTTCAGCTGCAGGGCTGAAATGTGATACTGATCCCGCCCTAGTTGCAGCTATTGGCAATATGCAGACAGGTAACACTTAATATATTTGAATTTCTATGTCACACTATGAGCTGTGTACACTGTGCTGAAAGAATCCTCCTTTAAATTTTTTGTTCTATGAAAACTTCACAGATAATACCTCAATTGATGAAGAGTTCAAGCTGTCCCGTTTACTGCTCGTCTACATCGCAGTGTCCCTGCCTATCTTGGCTCTGGACCCCAACTCTTTCTACAGCCAACAGCATGGAGGTGCATAATCACTCATTTATTCTGCTACAGACTCTGCTTGACGGCAATTATCCTCCAGACAGCTCACAACCAACACCAATCAGCTGTTCTTCCAAACACTATTTGCCAGCTGCTGATAGTGTATAAGAAAAAAAACTTACTCCACCCTAAAACAAAAGCATCAAATTTTCCAGTCTGACATGGTCCCAAGCAAAGCATGTTAGTTAATGAGAAACACGTTTTTGTAGAGAGACTTTTGTTTACAGATAACTCTGGCTGACGTGCAGTGATACAGTTACTTTTGGCATGTGGCCCTGTTGACCCTAACTGCTTGGCTTCAAGCCTAGACTGAACATTAGGATAAGCAAACAGCCAAGATTTCTATCAGGGAATAAAATGGCTTTTGTCACAGATTATTTTCTTTGCCTTTACTTTCCATTGACATATTTGAAACAAATTAACCCTGTGAGCCTGAGGAAATATACCCAGCATGCTTCTTTCTAAGTGTTACAGATCATTAAGCAAATTTGACCAGTCGCCCCAGCCACAAAAACATCCTCTCTGCTGCTTAAGTGCAGGACAGGCTTTATCAGTAATTTTCAGTGATGGTTTTTTCATTTTTGTTTTCCTAGGACACAACAACAACATCCACTGTTTAGCCAAAGCTATCAACCAGCTGTTTACAGCTATGTTCACAGTTCAGGAGAAGAACATAGAGCAACAGCTGAAAGAGTTTCTACTGGTGAGTAGCTAACATTTTGTTACACAGCCAGAGACCATGTAAGGTTGCAAAGGAAGGACCAATGTACATTTTCATGGCCAAAACGCAAACCTTCAAGTCAAACTGAAGCAAACAGATAAATTCTATTTTTCTATCTTGTTTAAACCTCAAAAACCCTGCACAGTTAGACCTCTAATTATAAATTCAGCACAAAAGGACACTGAAGCCCCTCCGTGCAAGTGAGCACAAAAAAGCACACACTCTCAAAAGGTGTGATTGTGTATTTGACTGCCTCCACATGCTAATGCTTTTGTTCATGCTGTGAAAATCTGAATAGTTTAATACCCCAGGCATAAACTATTCAAGTGAGAGACACCTGATATGGCAAAATCACTCAGATGAGTTCATACCTTGAACACCTGGTCACAGGATGAACAGTGACAAACAAAAAAAGGCTGGAGAACTTTATTGATTTGCTTGTAGTGTGACGCAAAGAAGATTTTTTTTCTTTGAGCCACAGAGTGTTTAATGTGATCAAGGACAAACTGTTTCTTGGACTGACTCTTGCAATGTTTCAAATAAAGAGGCTTTCTCAAGAGGCTGCCAACCTTTTGTCCTGAGATCATGAGCAGCAGCATAAAAGCATTCCACTTGTTTGATTTGTATCTTTGTAACTCCCTATCATTCCACAGCTGGCATCCTACACTCTGCTTCAGCCAGGACAAAATTTGGAGAGTGGAGCTCCAAAAAAGGATTAGCACTCAGTAAAAGACATTGACGCAATAAACTATCTACCCTGTGAGCAGCGATAACTGACATGTCTCTGGGTCTTCAAGTGGGAGCCTCCTTCCATTGGTGTGTCATTCAGTTAGTCCCACGATACCTCCAGGAGAAAAACAGTTATTTGAGAGTCACTCCCCTAATGCCAGCTCTCATTGCTCCCCACCAACACGACAACCTGCAAAATGGCTTCTTCCACTATCCTGCCCACAAAATGGCTACCACAGCAAAACAGCTTAGTAGTTACAATTAGGGATGGGTCAAACAAGACGAGGCGTTGACGTGTGTTGAGGCGCGTGTTGAGAAAAAAAAAGGGGCGTTCTCAAATGAGGTGCATGCCGGAGCTTGTGTCTTTAACATGGGCATCACGTGACCAATGCCAAACGAGGCCTCAGTTCATACTGATGACATTTCCCAATCACTAGTAGCTTCCAAATTCACTTTCTTGATTTTTCACACCTGCATTTACATCCCTCACACACAAACTGGATTACAACACTTTGTCCCTCAGAACCTCCTAAATTTTCCCAACTCATATTTTTAATACCCGCAGCTAAACGTTTCAGCTCTTGATTGCGTTGCCATGTGTACCAGTGTTGTGACAAGCTAATTTTACAGCCTGACAAGATGTGTTTTAATGTTGCATTGTGTGAAAACAATGAGAGCGACGGGTCCCCGTTTACCCAGAGCTTTAGGTTCTGAGGAGATGACAACACATTGTATGCAGCCCCTATCAAGAATTTAATGTGACTCTTCTCCATACTCCACAGGTCTCTCCAACTAAACACCCTCTTCTTTACACTTTCCCAGTTTAACCACTGTCCCTGCTTATGACAAACTGTTTCTTGGAAAAACTTCTCTTGCAATGTTTCAAATAAAAAGGCTTTCTCAAGAGTGCCAACCTTTTGTCCTGAGATCATAAGCAGTGGCATAAGAGCATTCCACTTGCTTGATTTGTATGTTTTTAACTCCCTATCATCCCACAGATGGCATCCTCCACTCTGCTTCAGCTGGGACAAAATGTGGAGAGAGTGGAGACCAAAAACCGAGACTCCATCTACCTGCTCCTAAACATGGTAGGTTTGGTGGTATATAAAGATCACTTACCAGCTACATTAAGGTCATTGTTTGCTTACCATTAGACAAACTGAAAGATTTTTAACAATTAATTCACAACCAATACAGGTTTTTAACCCATAAATACCTAAATTTGTTTCTAATAATACAACTATAAATAAAAGAAAGAAAGAGAAAAGTCTGTTCTAACATTTTTAATGTTGACTCATTTAGATTGTGGAGGAGTCTCTCTATTTGAGTCAAGACATGCTGGAGAGTTGCTTCCCGTATGTTCTTCTCCGAAATGCCTACAGGGAGGTGTACAAGTCCTTCATTATCACTGTGGGCTGAAGACTTTGTTCTTTTCTTCTATATTGTTGTCTTTATTTTATTTTAAGAGAGTGTTTTAATGAACTTGCATGCCTCGTTTTCATTGCATTTCAGCTTCATATTTATAAAGATCTCCATACAGGTTAATATGTGACCAGTGATATTTTGATTGCTATGAATGACCATGTTTTATGTACTCACATAAAGCAGAGATACTCCCTCAGTTTGTAAATGCATTTGTCTTATTACCACCGTTACAGCTTAAATTCAGAGATGCTGCAGTGTTAGTAATGTTAATTTAAGTCTGGCATATTCTGCAATATCGCCTTTTTTCTGTTAATATCAGCACCTGTCATCAGTATTGGCACAAAAAGAAAACAGTTTTAATAAATTCACGGATAACTGGCTATTGTGTAAAATTATTTCTTACAATTTTTCTATGCTTCTTTTCTGTTTAGTTTGCATTCAGCATTTATTCTCCAACTATTTCCAGTGTATTCTCCACTCCCATTGCCCTCACATCCCTCTTTTATGCATGAGAACCTTATCTTCTTCATATTTTATGAACAGTTTAAATGATGCAGTCCAGTTTTACAGAAGCAAAAGTGCTTTCTGCTAATTTTAGTCAGTCCTTTCCATGATTATCTTATACAACCAGGGCTGTCTCTCCATTCTTCCTTCATCCTCTCGCTACTCCTCCCTTCCTATTCAACTCATGCCGCAGCTGTTGTGTATCCATTCAGTTGCCAAACTGTAAATGTGTGCATCCATTTATCCAGTGTATATGTGTGTGTGTGAGTTCCATTTAGGGTTTCAGCTTCTTAGACTGAGCCTCCTCCTGAGGGCACAAGAGGTTGAATTCCCACTACAGGTAACATTTGCATGAATATACAGATGAGTGTTCATGCACATGCAAATGAGAGTGAATGAGAGCAGCGCATCACAGAATAATAATGCAACATCATAAATAGATTTTCTACAGCGGGGGTGAACGCTAGTGGTGTGCATGGAAAGGGTTAAAGTCACTGAGCACAGAAAATAATAAGACCCTGTGAGACATTTAAAAGCAATTTCCTATTTACATAGAAAAAACAATACTTTCTTCTCTCATATCTCCCTGTTTTGTGCCCAGTAATCACATATAAGGTTTCTTTGCTCTTATTACATCATGCCAGCAAATTAAAGATTAGATATCTCGAAGTTGAGCACGAAGACAACCTCCTGCATGTATCCGTTTTAATGTATTTATTTTAAAAAACTCTTATAGAGAAAAAAAGGTACGCTGCAATGTTTTGAAGTCTATTCACACATACTGTATGCATAACATGGCTGCAACTAAAGTCATTAAATTATGAGAAGCATGCATCTAAATTTAGGAAATGCTGAGTTAACTCTGACTACTGCATTATAGTGTAAGGTGTGAGTACATTTTCTGTATGCTAAAATATACTGTAATGTTTAGTTTTCATGTGTAAGAAAGTTAAAGTAATTATGATTAATATTTCAACTTGACATAACATTACTTTAATTATTGTTCTGCATGCAATTAAAGTCTTCCTTTGCAGCTCCACTGTGCATCCTGACTCTGAGGGCAGTTAATGGTGGAAACTCTGTTCCTGATATAAATACTCTCTGCTGATTGCGTTGTCGACGTAGTGCTTCTTTTGCTGACCTGTATAGCATTCTTCAAATGAGACAGAAGAGACCACGTGTATGTGTGAGCAGTAAAGAACATAAAGTAAGCTACAGCAGCTATACACACACACCTAAACAGCCACACATGTTGGATTTACAGTAACACACAAAGGCATAAACTCATTGTGTTTCACTCCCACGCTAACAAATGCATGCATTTTTAATATCAGATGAAGGCAAGGCCTTTTATTTTTTCCATTTAGCCCTGATAACTGCTTATAATTGGCTTAGTCAGGTGAGGGTGATATTGTCAGGCTGATATTTCTGTCATCCATAGCAGGACATGCAAATTTTCATTTGAGGTCTGCAATGCTTTATAGGTTAAATTAAAACCAGGAATTTGGATGTAAACTAAATCTGCACTGATGCTGGATTCAACGGCTCACCGTAGTTTCTCTGAAGACCTCATCTTTAGCACCACATGAATGTTTGTACAAACATTTGGCCTTCTGAGATATCTCATGGTTCTTTCCTTGGTGCCTTGTAGCTATATGCCTCCTGTGAAGGACTAACATTTTTCCCTATAGAAAATAATCATTTTTTTTTTTTTTTAGCTGTTAGCAAATAAATATGAGCATTTTAGATAATTTAATAGCACTGCAATTATTGTGTTAAACCAATATACAAATATTATCCATTTCCATCACAGGTTACACTGTAAAACTGATTCTGTGATTCTAAAAATGCTAAATGTATATAGATAAAATATAATTGTCTAACCATGTACTTTGTACTTTGTTGGAGTCAATAACAATTAGGCATATTTTATTTAAAGAAACCTCCTTTACAGATAACTTTCTGTGTATTAGTCCATCATTTAGCCACAATACATTTAAAGTTGGTGGGACACGTTAGTAGTGTTGACACATCAGGACACATCCATCCATAACAGTACAGATAATTGAAGTGCAAACATACACTGTTTAATAAGGTGTCAATACATTTTTACCTACATGGTCTTGTGACGGACTGGCGACCTGTAAAGAGTGTCTCCATGACCCTTAATAGGAACAAGATGATATAGGTAAGGAATGGATGGGACATTTTGTGTAAAGTTTTTTTTTTTTTTTTTTTTTTTTTGTTTTAAATCTTTCTATCTCAATATCTAACATATTTATTTTCTATATAAATCGATCGCATTCATTTTATTTTGTTGCTAGAACATGTGGTACAAAAATATTTAAAGATGTGGTACAAAAATATCTGTTATAAAAATATAGAAATATGCAGAGGGTCAGACGGCAGGTAAGCCACGTCAGCAGGCATCCCAGAGTGGTCAGAAAATGGATGGGGGGGCGGGGGGTAGAGGGCAACATCATCATGTCACCACCTGAAAAAGAAGAATAGAGAAGAGAGAGGAAACCATGGAAGACCGACAACATTATTTCTATTAAATAATCTTAAACTGAGATAAGACAGACAGGATTAAGATGCTCATTGTACAACAGGGTTTCCCTTCAGCATAAATAGGAGGTGGTCTAAGCACCTTCAGTGGTCTCTAGACTAGAAAGGTGCTATATACAGTAAGCATGTTGTCGTCTAAGGACTACAGAGTTGAAGGCTTTATCAGAAAGGACGGTATGATTATTAAAGCATATGTACTACTAAATACTGCAGAGCCAGAATATGCTACTCAAATCCCTATACATATAAAATGTTACTTAATGAGACAGACGGTGGGATGCTAGCTGAGTCACAATAGAGGTTTCAATTTTCTCATCTAAGTCTGTGCCAAAAAGAACATTTTGTAAAATGTGTCACTGCACCTTTGAGGAAGTTGCATGATCCTCTGTGGTCACAATGTTGCTCAGTCAAATGTCGGTGATGATAAAATCTTTTTTTCTTTGATCACTGTACTCACTCAGGAACAGTTTACCCTATATTGTACTTAAAGATACATTATTTAGGCATGATTCATAGTGGCAGTAAAGTCAGATTTGTCCATCTGAAGGTGTTAAGACCCTTTGAGTAATAATTGTCTTTAGCCAGTTGGTGAACAGAGATAAATTAGATGGCATATGTTGATCACCATCAGAGGCAGACATAAGGCGATACTGTTGCTGATAAATGGTAGAAAAAAATAAGCACCATTTAGAATGTAAAAGTAGAGCATGGCCAGGCCATATAGAAAAAAGAATAAATAAAAAAAAAAAACTTCCCCTCAACCCGCATTCAACTGCTTAAACTGAACTTTCTTTTTGTGGGAATAGTTGATCTATTCCTACATGTAGCACAGGAGATGCAGAATCATATGTTGTAATGTCATTTCTTTTTCAATTTTACAATATGTTGCACCATGTCAAAGAGCATGGGAGCATGAGAGTCTGTCTGACCCAGCAGGCAAGGAGGGAGACGGACAGCAGGCAGGGGTTTTCCCAAGCCACGCTGCTGCACAGCTCTCACAATACTCTATAAATAAAGAAATAGATTTAGGACCTAAAACTGTAAAAGTGTTCAGGAACAACTTTTGTCTCCACTGATCTTTTACAATTGTGTGTGGTGTCCTTTTATGGGCTTTCAAAGAACAGAAAACACTTCCTTTTTTTTTCTTAGCCAGACATACTTTCTTTACTGCTCTCAAGGCACTCAGCTGACATTAGTCATGTGGCATTCAAAGGATGTACATGGGGTCTGCTCTTGAAATCAACTATTAGTCCATCTATTCATCTATTCATCCATGGAGGGGTAAACTGTTTTTTTTTTAATTCAAAGATAATTAAAACTGACAAAGTTGAGATTGATTTATTCATCATTCTATATGATGAATCCTGTGGACAACATTTTCTTGTGCAGCAGAAAAATGATCAGATTGTTTTGGGTGGTTCTCATGGACAAAATCTGTTCATGTATTTTGAGTTGGGTGCCTCAGGTCTGTTTCAGTGAAAGCCTCCTCTGTGCAGATACTTGATTTCCAGCTGTGTTGGAAAATTCTCCTTTGGGATTTAAGTACACACGGTTTGAAAGCCTTGCAGTCAACACTTCATCAGTGGATGAGGTCAACTCTCACTTCACGCAACGAGTGCACACATATATACAAACACTCACTGACAAAGACAGCAGCTCTCTCTCTCTCTCTCTCTCTCTCGCCCTCTCTCTTTCTCTCTTTCTTTCACACACTCACACACACACACATGTGCTCACACTGACACAGTTTGCGCCTGACTAACCAATCAGAGGGAAGTGGAGTAAGTCTCCCCAGAAGTGGGTGGGAAAGCTGTTGAAACTGTCTCAGGACACATGAAGTTTGCATTTGTGGTTTGGAGAACTTTTTAACTTACTTCTCTTATTTAAAAAAAAAACAAAACAAAAAAAACAAAAAAAAAACAACACAACTATCTCATCACCTAATTCTTTTTTCTCCTTTCTTTTTTTTTTCTTTTTGTTTGTATTTTATTAAACTCTGGGGTCCAGTAGAGCACAGCGTGGATGTGGAATGGCTGAACTGGTGAGAATCCGCAAAAAAAAGCTTCAAATACCCATCTCTAGGTAAGCTATGGGTTAAAGACTAATACCGATTATATTTAGCAACAGCACTTCAACTGTGTCCGTGACTGCATAGATAAGAATGGATGACTTCATCCAACAGGTTACATTTTTTAAATGAACGATTCATCGCAACACATTTCCATTTCTCTGTACAACAGGCATTACTTTTTCTTTTTGTTTTGTTTTGCAGAAGTGAAAATATTTAACACAAAAGTACATCAGACTAGACATTTAAGTAGGAATTGGTCGCTGCAGAGCAAAGAACAAGAAAGGATGACCTTAAAAGAAGGTCGACATTCTCTTTTAAGTCCTGTTTAGAGTCTTGTTTAGACACATTTCTTGTCGTTCTGTTTATGTGAACACTTGTCAACCCCCCCAGTGTTTGCTGTGGGAGGGAAGTGTGCTGCAGAGGTGGAGGGTCATGTGGTTTTGTTTTGGTTAATACACAGATGTATTCATGTTTGCAGAGATAAAAAAAAAAGAAAAAGTTGTTTTGTGGGGTTACATTTTGTGATAAAATGTATGTCCAGTATCACTGCATCTGCCACAACAGTTGATATTATTCATGTGTTAAATGAGACTTTTGATGTGGATTCAAGCTTCTTTTTTTCTGTTGCAGTCTTATTCTTCATTTACTTGAAAAAGTCTGAGAACAAGAATTTTTTTGAATTGGCAAATGCTGCTTTCATTCAGTTTACTGTGATGGTGTACTGATACAAACTGAGTGAGAATGATACTATGCAGCGTAGAGATTCAGCAAAGTCTGAACCAAAATGGGATTTGTCATCTTCTTCTATAAACACAATCTCACAAGTGCACTTGACGTATAATTTCCTCTAAATGTCCTGTCAGAGGTTTTTCAACTGCAAACAGTTTAAACAAAAGAGACTGCCTTATCATGAAAGATTACTTGAGATTGAAAGTGAGTGGTGGCATTCTGATGCATGCTATTTTTATGACTCAACAGCTTATGAAAGCCTTTGCCAGCGTGATAAACACTTGAAAAGCTGTGAGCGTCTCATCCCCAGGAGCTGGCTCCACGCCGTGGTCTTGCACAGTTTGAACACCATATGGGTGGTTTACCAAAAATCTTTTTGAAAAATTATCTGCAGAACAAATTAGTTATCTCAAATAAATCTCACTTTCAAAGGGTTGTAGAATATAAGGGAATTTAAAAGGCTCTAGCTTGCACAGACTAGGGGTGAGAATGGTCGTCACAGCTCGGTGAAGTATTTTGGATTGTGTCCTAAGATGATTTTTACACACACACAAAGGCAATGGGTTATGTTGGACGTTCTCACTGCTCTCCAGGAGATGAACATGTTTCCATCAGTTCTATGTCATAAGGTGATTAACAGTTTCAAAGTAACTGAGTGAGTAACTTGTTCCTCTCAAACCTCAAAACAGAATTTTTTTCATTGGCTATTATTGAATTGAGAGCTGATTATATAAGATCCCAAACATGCAAAGTTTGCCTCCAATGACTGTTGTAGGACCGTTTGGAATTTTTAATTATTTAAGTGACAGCTTTCTGTTCACACAATGCTTCAGCCTGTTTTTTTAGGCCACATCTTGATGCTGTTCACAAGATCTCTTATATTTCAAGTTCATTTATAGAGCAAAATACCCCAAAGCCCTTCAAACTGCTTCAAGGCTTGAAAAACACAAACACCTTCATTTATTTTCTTTGTATCTTTCTAACTTGCTTATTGATTCCCCCGTTAAATTTAATGTGAATACATTAATACCAAAGCTCTATGGCTTCTGATAATTTTGACAGCGGGGCAACGGGCCATTTCATTTTGTTCCGTACAGCAATCCTAAAAATGACTGTGTTTCTTTTTGCAGGCTGAGGAGCATACTGAAGCAGCTGGAGGACAGAGACGTTGATTTTGAAGAAATCAAAAAGAATCTAGATTACACAGCAACCTTACTAGAGGCAGTATACCTCGATGGGACAAGGTACAGTAAGACAATAATATAGCCAAAAGGAATTTCATGGCTGGTTTCAGTATGTGAAAATGTATGTTTGTGCATGTGCTTCTATTTTCAGTTTATACCATGAAAAGAAGACACTGTTTCATTATTTGCATTGGCTGAAAAAACATTCTTTGATTTAAAAAAAAATATAAGAAACACTGCATATTTCGAGAAAGGTATACATTTTTACTGGCAATTAACTTCTGGTATTTCAATAAATAAATCCCTAATGACTATTTATTTTCAGTTTGACTGACACGAGGTTAAAGTAGCTCACAAACAAGCCTACACTGTGACCACAGACAACTTCCGCAATGATGCAGAGACAGGTTTAACAAAATGTTCTTTTCGGCCTTTGCCAAAAAGAACATGATTAGATTAAAACCTCTATTATAATCCTAAAGGCAACAGTTAGCATGTCACGGTCTTCCTTTAAAACCTTTAAATTTTATTGCACATCCACAGCATTAAAACCTGCGTAGTTTGGTGAAATGTGCTAGAAGAACAGCTCTGGCCAATACAATCATGGACCCCAAAACGGGTCTTGTATTACAATCCAGTATCTTAGCACCAGATGTTTTATGTTTTGTAAGTCGTGATAGAGGACCCCTATGCACCTAATTTCTTTTTACATCACAACACACAGATGCTTGGTTTGATTACATCAGGGAAACTTGGAAGTCAAATAAGAAGGTCATGTTTGTCAAAACATTTTTCAACAGTTTTGAAGAGTGGAAGAGTGCATTTCCTAGCTGAACGAAGCCTCTACTGTGATACTGTTGGCATGAATCTTTACTAGGTCCGTAAAGAAAATTTAGGGGATGATGCCTTACAAAGTAACACCCACAAAACAGTGACATGTGGTGAGTTTCATAGCTGGTGAGACACAATCAGATTTACAAATATATGAACCCAATAGAGTAGACTATTCACTATTTGATCAGCAGCAGTCAATGGGTTATGTTTCATATCTCATATGCATTAAGAAAAAAAAAGGGGTTAGGGTTAGGGCTCTAGCAGTGTTTTTCGAAGATGGATAGGGAGAAAACAAGGGCACAGAAGGGGGTAGACAAAATGTCACAAAGGCAGGAATTGAACTAGTCGACTGTATGAAATACATACAAATAAATACAACCACACAACTACATACCAGTTGTCATGCTAAGCTATTCAAAACCATATTACTATAGTCTCACCCCAAGTCCATACGCAAATCCTTCTGGTCAGAAATATCCATTACTTTTTAGTAGAAGTTTTCCTTGGCTTCTTTCAGTTTTAAAATTCCTCACTGATCATTGAAACTTGGAGTAGAATCTTTGGGCTCACTACTGCCCCCTACCATGAGGCAGGAGAAGTGCAGCCTCACGTAGTGCCTTTTCACTGGTGTTTGAAGATCTCTGAGTACACTAAACAGGTTACATACATACATTATATACTTAAGCTAAACTTATAAAATCAGCAGGCATATATTAAAAGTGTCTGAATTATTTAATTGGTGACAAACAGAGACACTAACATGCTGTCATTGCATGGCAGAACACACTCTGTGAGGGATTGCACACACAACACACACACAGACAAAAATGTACACATTATGTAAAAGAAAAAATTCTCAATTTCTCAAACCAATTCAAGCTGTGCGGCCAAGGGACCGGTTCACCTCAGTGGGCCTAAAAGAGGAATACTTTTATGTCTCAGTCCTGTCCAAAGAGACAATTTCTGGGTTTTGCATCCAAGACGGAGCTTATGAGGCGCAGGTTTTACCATTCTGGTTTTCTCTTGCACCTCGGGTGTTTACCAAATGCCTTGAAGGCAGCACCAACACCTATCAAGAGTCAGGGTATTGTTGATTTTAGTGGACTTGGCACAAACTCACAAAACCCAGCTGATGATGCTTTCAGAATCTCTGGGATTTGATCATTGCTATTCTGCCCAGAATTGTCAGTGGTAAATCAAGCCAGCATTGAAGATCATCTTCTGCTGTTTTTAAATAATGGGGTAAAATTGAGTCCAATCAACTCTGACAGCCTGGTGTGTCCTGTGCTTAGAGGGATGGCTGGTGTTTGAGCTGCCTCATTTCATTTAGCTTTGTGCAGTGGAAGGATGGATGACTTATTCCAATTATTGAGTAGTCAGAAATTGTGGAATGTAAATTATAAGTTTAACTACTTCTTATAGGGATGGTTGGGGGTTTTGTAAAAATAGTAGAATGTCATCAGCATATAGGCTGATCTTATGGTGCTTTAGAGATATATTCATAGCTGGGGTTTAATGAATGGAATGAATATAGAAGGGGAGAGTAGACATCCTTGCCACGCTCCCCTCCATAATGTAAAGTTTCCCTTTATGATTCTGTTAGCGGTCACTGGGGCTGAAAGTGTGTTGTATAGGATCTTAATCCAGTTACGAAATGATTCCCCAAAGCCAGAGTTTCCAAGAGGAATTTCCAATTTACTCAGACAAATGCCTTTTCTGCATCTAAAGTGACTATAGTAGTGTCTTCCAGATGAATAATGCATTAAAACAACTAGTCTGCAAATGTTCTGGTGGATTGTCTAAAGCCTGTTTGGTCTGAATAGATGATGTATGGGGTAACCTTTTCAATCCTGTGTGCTACAGCTTTGTTAGTAATTTTAAGGTCTAAGTTGATAAGAGAAATAGGACGATAATTTGATGGAAGTATTGGGTCTTTATTGGGTTAAGGGAGAAGTGAGATTACTGCTGTATTCATATGCGTTGGGAATCCTGAGTTTTGTTTTACTTCAGCTATTGCTCTGATGAATAGTGGAGATAAGAGTGTCTAAAAATGTTTGTAGAATCCAGCAGGGAGGCCATCAGGTCCTGGTGATTTGTTATTTGGCAAGCAGTTAAGTGCAGTAAAAAAATTCATTTTCTGTAAATGGTTCATTTAATCTGTCAATTTATTTTGTACTGAGTTGAGGGATCAATGGTATCCAGTCCTGGGTCATTGTTAGATGAATATAGTTTAGTATAGAAATCTCTGAATATATTATTACTATTATTTCTTGTGGTAAATTTTTATGTGTCCCTGCTGAGCCCTTAAAAGTGGGAATCATTTCTTTTTCTTTATTTCATTTGATCTTATTAATCAAATATTTGCCAGATTTATTGTCATGGTGAAATTTTTCTTGTCAAAGAGGGCTGGTGAAGGAGACGCTAACTATCACTTGCACTTATGCACAAGAAAATTTGCAGCTTTTGCAAGAGTAAATTGCACATAAAAGAAAAATGTTTGCTTGCTACGCCTTGGCAGCAACCACTGATATATATGCAGACAGGAAAAAAAAAAAGAATCTTCAGGATTTGCGATAAACAAGGAGGAAAGCAGTCTAATCCCATTCAGAAAGGGGGGCTGGAGCTGGACTCTTTAAAATATCAGGCTCAGTTGGCACAGAGGAGTATATCAGTCTTCAATCGATGCCTGTTGTTATTTTAGCTCAGATGCATGATAATGCTGCGTCACTGCCAGCACATTCTGAACTTTATTGCCTCTGTGATATCAGCAGTTTTACTTGGTCTGCTGATGATGAGAAAGTTTCAGTGGTCGCTCCCCTTCAAACAGAAAGTCTCACCACAGATAATAGGACTAGTACAAGTCTCCAAGTTGTGCCGGTGTGCACTGCTCCCTTGGCGGGATGCATCTTATCTCAGAAAATTAGTTCCGCTGAGCCAAGTGTGCTCATGTGTGCTGGTCAAAGTGGGGCTGGGGCTATGTGAACAACGCTTGGACAGACAGAGGCAGTGGCCTATCAACTCGTGTCAAGTTGATGGCAATCTTTCTCTCTCTGAGACACTTCAGCAGGATGGGCCTGCTGATCCATCAGCACACGTTAATCTGATGTAACAACCACTGTGTAGTCAATCACTTAAACAGACAAGGAGGGACTCGTTCACTACACCTGTCGTGGTCTCTCAGAGCAACACATATCCATGGAATTCTGAACCACAGAGCAGCCTCGCTCTCTGGGAGGTTTCCCCTGACAAGAAAGTGACAACTTCACCTGGAGATATTGTAACAGATATGGGATCACTGCATAGATCTACTCACCAAGGAAGATGCCTGCTGTTCTACATTCTTCTCGCTTCAGGATGAAAGCATACTTCCTAAAGTAGATGCGTTGGCGCAAGTGGCCACAAGTAGCCACAAGTGTCACTTTTGCATATTCCATCCAGTTTCACTGGTACAGCCCACTCAGAAATGTGCACCCCGTCAGAAGTTAACCACCTCCTGACTCAAGTGTTTGGAAAGATATGACATCTTTGCCCCAAAATTTGAAATCTGTGGGCCTGGTCCATGAGACAGTGGAATTAATGGCTTCAGGTATATCATTGCCAGGTCGGTGTATGCACAAAGCCTATATGGATTTTAAATGGTACATTTTTGAGTCTTGTTGCCAGGAGAGAAATGCCTGTCCTTTCATGAGCTCTTTAAGTGATGTTTTTACGTTCCTACAAGAACTACTGGAAGAAGGACTTATTTGTCTGCAATCTCTGCCTGCCATGTTGGTTGGAGGGGAAATCAACTGGCTCTCACCCTCTGGTCATATGGATCATGCAAATGGTTTTGTGTAAAGTGTTATGAGTTATGACCCCACAATGGGATCTGGTGCTGGTTTTAGGTACACTGTTTCACACTCTGTTTGAACCTCTGGATTCTGTTGGTGTGATTCTGATGTGCAGTAAAACTGTGCTGTCTGTTGTTTGTATAATCTACATTCTCACCACCCCCATTTCTGAGCTTTACACTTCTGCACTTAGTGGACACAAGAAACACAAAAAAACTGAGCAGTTATTTGTCTGCTTCGTGAACTCACAAGAGGAGAAGGCCTGTCCAAAGAGCATCTTTCCCACTGCATTGTGGAAGCGATTTCTCGGAAATATGCTAGCAAAGGTGTAGTAATGCCCAGTGGAGGTATTATCACATCATGAGCACTAGTTGGTGTCTCTGTTGAGGACATATGCTTTGTCACAAACTGGAGCTCTCCCAACACATCAGTAAAGTTTATTGATTGGACGTGAGAGGCCGAGATGTTACTGTCAGCGAGTAGGTGAAAGCTGGGGCTTTATTACCTTTGCTGGTGTGACAGAATTAGATTTTATCGATCTGTCTGCACCAGCATTTTTGGGGTGTGATTCCAGGTCCCCATAGGGGTGTGTTGTACCACAGTGAACTGATCTGGAGGTTATGCATATAACCAATGTTCCCAGAGGGAGGGAAACAAGGTACAACACAGATCAGCCCCTCATTGCATAGTTGCAGTATAGACTGAGGAAGTTGAGACTTTGCAATATATTTAAATATTGCCTTTAGAGGGCAGGGCATCCATCTTCTGTAGTCTGTAGCAGCCTCAGTGGCCTTGACAGGCATGCACAACACATTGAAAAAAGTTTTTCTAGTGGACTTGCGAGGGGTCGTAGTCCTAACAGTGATGTGTTGTACCTCGTTTCCTTCCCTCAGAGAACATTGGTTATCTGCATAACCATGCTGCAATAGTATTTTCACAGAATTTGACAACTTTTGGTCCCTTCTGAGGTTCTTTTAACCTGCTGCAGATTCACAAGGTGTCCTCTTTCTTGGAAACCTCTCACATGTAGTAACAACCTCTTACGAAAAACCTCCAAGACATGCAGTTGCTCTGATGCTCTGATGCTCTGATCCAGACATGTAGCTATCACAGTTTGATCTTTGTCAAAACTTATTTGGATGCATGCCCACTGTCTGTTAGCATGCCTCACACAGTCATGCTGAAAAGAAAGTACTCTTCTTTCAGTAATACATATGTTTCTCCTCCATGCTTGATTGGTGGAAGAGAGATTCAATATCCTGTCTACTGCAGTCAGACCGTATAGTCAGCACTGCTAACGAGGCTGGTTATTCACTCATTCAAATTCACTACATGCATGGTGTAAATAATTGCTTAAAATATTTATTTAGTATTTTTACCTCCACCAAGGAGGTTATGTTTTTTGCCGGCATTGGTTTGTCTGTTCGTTCGCCTTTTTATTTGTTTGCAACATAATTCAAAAAAATATGGACGAATTTTCATAAAAATGTCAGGATATGTCCAAATTGGGACAACGAACAAATTATAAAATTTTGGAGGTGATCTGGATCACTGTCTGGATCCAGGATTTTTTTTAAAGGATTCTTTATCATTGCAAGATCCATTTTCAGGATATGTGTATATATCTCCACAATAAATGTTTTGAATGCTTGGCAAAAAGAAGAAGAAAATACAGGACATGGTCATGACAGCATCAATAATGTGTAAAAGTATGATCTGGATCCTGGCAATATTCTTGATACTAAAATCCAGAACATGAAAAAAGTCAGGGGTTATCATTTTTTCAACACTGTGAGGTAAAAATGAAGATACAGACATTCAACTAACACCAAACTTATCTGACAGTCTGCTGAAAAAGAAGTATATTAATAGATTTGACGTATCCTCAATAGTTATGGAGCTAGATCCAGAAGAAAACCGCCATTACAGAAATGTTGATTTTCGTGAACAACTACTGAACTAAAAATGACATCAATGTGATTTGAATTGCCAAGTGTATGTTTACATGGTCAATGAATCCAATATAATAAGACAAATGTTGGAGTAATACTTTTGGGTGTAAGTCACAATATCTGGGAGAACTGTGCTGCTTAGCGGAGGTCTGCGCTCTCCGACTGCTTTTCTAGTTTAATAATTAAATTTTATATTTCTTATTCATCTGTTGTTTGCTGTGAATGCACCTTATTCTGCTCTATACTATCCTGTGTTATGTTCCTCTGCATTCCCACTGGCTCTGTAACATCAGTACACAGGGGTGGCACTAATTGCCTCATTGACTGCACCTGTGAGGCTGAGAATACAGCGTACCTGGTGTGGTTCATAGGGGGAGAGGCTTACCATTCTAGTTCCTGCTTGGTTGTTGGTGCTGGTTTGATACTTTTAAAAATAAACCTTTTACTTTTAATCTCCTGTGTTCAGTCTCCCTTGAGCTGGGTCATAACACCTGCTGTTACAAGAATGCAATTTTCCCCATTGTGGGACAATTAAGGCATTATTATCATATTGTTAGGATTTGATCAAATGGTTTTAAATGTAAAGATTACAAATTTCTTGGGGTGGCCTCTCACATTCCTGTTTTTCTACATTCCTGGCTGTTTCAGACTGTTTGGGGTTGCTGACCTG
>JBAMYA010067091.1:0-26342 GCA_037176975.1 Arrhamphus sclerolepis
ACCAGGGTCCCTTAACTTCTGGCACCAGCTCCCAAGCTGCTTGCCGTCTCCGCCCTTTTCCTCTACACATAACCAGCTCCACTTGTTTTTAAGGCCCTAGTCAACTGCGACGTTCTCCCCTAGTTTCATGAATTTAGCCTCCATTCTGGTGATTTCGGGAGAAACAACCGCGGATGATGCGTTCATGCGCGTTCATGAGCTCCGCTCGGAGATAGCATGTTTGTGTTTTGTTTTGTTTTTTTCTGAATCATAGTCAAACGCCGGAGATCCGGCACGGTGCTGGAAAACTTTAATCCCTGCATGCAATATAAATTATTTCACTCATTATATAGCACTGGGTGTTTGTTTTTTTTCCAGAGTACCAGGATATGTTTTAAGGGGAGCATTAAAGGCGTGCTATGAATTGATACCGCTCCAGGCCACAATAACAAAGTTCATGTGTCAGCCCCAACACACACTGGGTCTGATTCATGATGTGGTACTTCTACACACATTTCAGCATTCATGAAAATGGTAGTAGCGCCAAGATTTTGGTTCATACAAAAATATACAAATACTGCTGATTCTGACGACATGTGGAACTTGTGTAAATGAAGAATACTCCACAATATAGCTTTATATGATGTGCTATTTTTACAATATGAAGATATCTTTAAATACAAAACTCTAGTCTTTACACTACATTAGTGGGGGCTTTTGTTCGTATATCATGCCAGATCACAACAAGTCATTTTTGGTTATTTTTCTTATACCATAGGTCTATAATTTGTTCTTTTATTAAGCATAATAAATCACCTCCTGTTATTTTATTTAATAGACAGCATGAGGCTGGAATTTTTACTGGGCTGTCCTCTTCTTCAGCACTTTCAACTGTCGGGTCGACACTTATGAGACAGGGCCGATGCGTGGAAACAACCATTATATACCACCTGATGGCAGTAGTGCACCGTTTCTGCACTGCACAAAGCCATGTCGCAAACGGCCAGAACAAGCAGTACTAAGAAGTCCGCTGGAACACGCCCACCTTAGTTCAGTTACAGTTAGCTATTTCAGCTTGGCTGGCTTAGCTTACATTAACCCACGATGCTTAGTTTCATTCTCATCAAATCTATCCAGACGTCCTCATTTCAAGTGTAGCTACCAAAACAAAATCCAAAACAAGCGGTGCCAGAGCGGAAACAAAGAGAAGCAGAGCTAGTGGTCAGTCGAGGAACCGCAACTTTTTGTAGTTCCACAATGGGTTCAACCTGGAAGTGGGGGTGTTGGGGTTTGGATATAACACATAATATAACAAGTATAAGCTTAAATTTGGTGTTTATGGTTGACTTCTGTGAAGGAATGCTGTCTCCATCAGCTCTTCTTACTCTACACTTTCTCTCTGCAATTATGGAGGAAATGTTATTGTCCGCAGCAGCGTTTTGTCGATGTAGATAAAAGTGTCATATTTCATCTTACTTTAGATCAAACCATCTTCATCTGTTTATATGTTACAAAACATACCATTATCGCAATATTCAACTATGCCATCAAACGTTTTCCTGACATCAAGCATTCCTAGTCTGAGATGACAACCTAATGAAAAACTGGAATATAAAGAAAGAAACAAGCAAAGGGAGGAAATGAAATAAGAAAAAGAAGAAAAGAAGGAATGGAGAAAATGAAAATAAAAATGAAAATAAAAGAAGAACCAAAAGACAATTACAGAAAGAAAAGAAAGAAGGAACAGAAGCAGAAAAAGGGAAGAAGGTGAAAAAGAGGAAGGAGGACAAGGAAAGGAAAAGAAAGAAAGAGTGTCAGGAAATCAGATGTTTTTTTAAAGAGGATTTTATTTATCTGTTGGTCCATGTTTAGCAGTTGTGAGGGCCTACTCACCACTGAATGCATCAACAGCAACATCTTTTCATCACAAAAACAAACTGATATCTTTGAAATATCACACTTATAGTCAGCAGTTCTCAATATTTTCCTCTTAAAGACTCAAAATACAGAAGGATGGAACAACTGTGAAGTCCAGAATTTATTGAATCAATATGTGACAGTATTATGACTTGATATCTGACTGATGCATCACCAACCTTCTGGTTGTTGCATTACTTCAGAGCTCATGTCTGTGGCATTTTGATAGCTTAGACCAGTTCAACACGACTCATTAAACATGATTTGTTCCAAAGACGGATCAGCACCAACTGTATCTGTATAAACAAACAGCTGGTAGTGACAGTGTAAAAAGCAGACAAGAGATATTTAAGTATTTGAGAGAAAAAAAAAAAAGCCAGTCCCGATTCTTTCCCTCGCTCAGTTTTGTACTGGGGTACTCAGGCCTGCGACCTCTTGCAAACACATTTGTGTTTGAATAGAAACACAAAGCTGTAGGACCTAGATCTTTAATAAAGCACATACTACCGGAAAGAAGGATTCTGACCTTTAAAACCTGCTTCTATGAGCAAATCTGTAAAGACATGGTTGAATGGGAGATATTGCACTGCACCTCTGTGGGATTTTGACAGACATTTCATTGCGACTTCATAGAACTATGGATGCTTGAGAAAAAAAAGGAAGATTATGTCTCTTTTAATGCTACACTGATGTGCACATGTGCTTGTATGTGTGACAGTTGGAATGGAGCTGATAAACCAGGCTGACTTGTCTGTCCAGCTCTCCACTTCCCCTTTCACCATGATGCTAACCTACAATATCAAAATTCAAAGCATCCTCATGTGTACAGGACTTATGTGACATACAAACCTGTCAAAAAGATAAACACTTACTTTTTCCTCGATTTCGGAGGCGGAGGAGGTGGAGGAAGAGGAGGAGGAGGGGTGGGAGGAGCGCGGCCATTGCTCCCGTCTTTCCGGGGTCGCCCGCGGGGCCGCTTCTCAGGGGCGGGGCTAGCGGCTGCAGCTTTGGCCAGCTGAGCACTGCGTCCGGCTCGAGTGACGGGAGTGGGCGGCCCTCTGTCCCGAGGCTCCTGAGACTGAGCCTCAGATGGCATTCTGGGTAAAAAAGAGAAAACTGTTAAACAAACAGGAGTATTAAGTTATCAGATTATTTCAACGCACTCATCAGTGGCTGGTCTTTCAATAGTCTTTGAAAATGTGCAAATTGGAAATGCAAATAGAAAATATTCCTTAAGGAAACATCACTGAAAACATGTATATTCCGTACATCCCTTGTACAGGTCATATGATGTACAAATAAACATTGATGCTTTTCTATAGGAACTAGTCTCAGGTCAACTAGAGGAGGTACTGCCTCACACAACTCGTAAAAAGTTGCGCAACAAATCCTAAAGTTTTG
This sequence comes from Arrhamphus sclerolepis, assembly GCA_037176975.1. Lineage (NCBI taxonomy): Eukaryota > Metazoa > Chordata > Actinopteri > Beloniformes > Hemiramphidae > Arrhamphus > Arrhamphus sclerolepis. The sequence continues at coordinate 3,298 of JBAMYA010067091.1, forward strand.
AAATGCACTTCTCATTGACAATCTTTGACAATGGCCTTTCAGAAATCCTGACATGGCCAGTTCCACTTTTAAAAAGTTGTCCTCTCAACAGTTCACTGCTACACCTCAGATTAAACTAACAAAACTAACAAGATTCTGGACATCTGTAGCATTCATTCTTGGAAGGATTTATCACAAGAGAGGAAAACACAACTTTGCAGTATTATATATCTAAATGGAAACACTGTTACTTCGCAGCTGAGCCTTATGGGCTTTTTGAAATATTGCTTACACTTCGTGTCAAAACTGTAATGGAAAGCCAGCCAGAGAGTCTAAGAATCAAATAAACTTCCATCTCTCCACAGTGAGAAACTATTTTTCTGTCTTGTCTCTTCAAACATCTCCTGAAATCAGAAACAGCGTCAACCATGATCTAATCCTTCAGCTATTAATCAGAAATTAACTTTGGTTCTTCCAAGCAGTTACTAAAAGTAAAAACTCTCCACTGATGGTTGTAATAGCCAGGTAAGAACTGGACTCAGAACCTCTCTGCAGTCTGGTGCCAAAAGGTCACAACTTCCACCTGTGGATACTCCAAACTTAATATGAAGAATAAGCACGCAGGTAATGGACTCATCGGATTTGCTCCAGATAGCACAGATCCAGACCTCAGAAGCTGAAGATCAGGACAAATGTCCAAGGGATTCAACAGCTGTGGTCCAAAAACACAGTAAGTCGGTGACACCGGAGCAGCTAACCAGTTTGTGGATGAGAACCAATGGGCCTCTTCATTACAGATGTTTGAGTATCGTTGCAGTCATGAGCTTCACCCTCCAAACATCTACTGAATCATTACTCTGTCACTGTTGTCAGACATGAGGATATTTGTTAGAGGAACTGGACAGGGCATCTAGTGAGGGACAACAACAGAGCCATTAGTTACTAACAACATTTCACATCATCATCATGTCATTAAAAACTAGGGCTGGGCAATATCACCTGAAAACACAATATTCTCTATTTTAAACCAATTTTCAATTTCCTTAAAAAATAAAAAAGAAGAAGAAGGAAACTCCAAAAATCAAATGAATTCTTCAAATAAGATTAGGCTTCTGAGTGAGAATGCTTAATTTATTCTAAACTATGTAATAATACAGAAGGATAAGTTTTCAGCAAGTGTATAAACCCAGGCCCAGGTTAATGGGCACTTTATTTTTAGTGATGTGAAATACAGGTTCCAGCAGGTCTTCTTAGCATATGGGATACTGGAGGAAATCGATGCTGCTGGTGCACGCGTTTTACGAGTGTCTCGTACAGTTTTCACTGGGAGCCAACTCGTTTAAGATGCTGGAATAAAGTAGTGGTGCTGCTATCTTTAGCTGGCAGAGACTATAGGCAAACTTTACTGCAGACAGTGGTTTAAACGATGTCAAACATCACAAAAACAAGCCATTTCCAGGCGAGCGAAGAAACTGAGTGATTTGATAACACTTTTTGGGAAAACTGTTGACAGCATACACGGTGAAAAGTGCTGTTGTGGATTTATCTGCCTCTGACGGAAGGTGCTACAGCACTAAGGACATACGGCAGCTTGTGGAAGCGAGGTGGTGCCGTAGTTTGTGTTGAAAGTGAAATTCAATTTTTATTTTTCAAACATCATCTTAAACTATCCGTTCAAATGAATCAATAGAACTGATTTATTGCCAAGCCCTACTAAAAGTCAAAACAAAAAATGTTTATATTGTTAAACAGAGTTACTGTTTGACTTCTTGTTACTGGCTTCTAACTCGTGTTTTGTTTCAGCTTGAACTGAACAAGTGTTTCAAATCTAATCAGATTTGATTAATCAATAATAACTTCTGTCAGGCCCTCCCTCACCATAGTGCTGCCATGAAATGACAGTTGCCATACTCCAAAAAAGATGCCTCGCTTTTACTTGCACTGCTCTGCATCCTTGTTTTGCTGTTGATCATATGTTGCTGGTCTTCTGTGGGCTACATGCCATCATCATAGCTGACAATAGACTTTATACTGCCCAGAGACTTCCTTGTAATGCACTGCAGTCACAAATGAATATTACCACTAAGCTACAAAAACTTGTTTTAGAAAATACACAGAGGCTACAATACCACGTAAAGGACTTGTCATAATCATTGCAGCCTTTTATTACACTCACAGTAACACATGTAGTTGTTATTAAAAGTAGAACATATTTACATTCCTGTATGTACAGTTTGTGTTCCAGTAGTAGCTTTATTTAGTTAACTTTTATTTTTTTCAAGATGGACAACTGCAACTATCTTTGCCAGAATTATAACCGTTTTGATTGCACATCCATCCATCCATATCTTTTACCCGTTTATTCCTGTGCAGGGTCACGGGGGTCTGCTGGAGCTTATCCCAGCTCTATGCGGGTGAAAGGTAGGGTACACCCTGGACAGGTCGCCAGTCCATCGCAGGTTTTTATCCACATGTGACCTCAAAATATATTTGGGTGCATTTGCGCGAGTCCAAATAAATGTTCCTGACGTGAGCTGATCGTAATCCTTCTGACCAATCACATTATCTTAACTTTAATACTGGTTTTAGATTGGTTAATATCTGCCTTCTATCACATGACACAGAGGCCAAGAAGGTGCAATGAAAATAAATACCAATATTATTTTTTCTACAGTGGCTAGCACATCTAAAAATACTACTGCCAGAGAAGTTTGTAGTGATGAAGTTGTTTATATATGCAAACGACAAGTCGTGTGCCAACATCACTGGTGATACAGTAGATAAATCATAGTGGCTGAGTGAGCATACTGCTAAAGAGGTGTTGTAAGCCCACTACATCTCTATTATCACCAACCTGCCCATTAAAGAAATGCGTAATAGTCCCATCCAACTTAATGGACTAGTAATCAGCATGCTGGTTGACCACAAAGAGGTTCCATGCTGATACTGAGGATGTTATTATTATTTCGTGTAATGTTAAATGTGTATGGTGTTTTGGGTTTTTTTGGAATTATTTTAAATAGATGCCTCTTATTAAATCCAATTGTTAAATCACCCATTATTCAACCTGTGGGGATCATTTTACCGTCTCTGAGCTATGATCACCTGCATGCACTTAATCAACAGGTTCCTCCGCGGCTTTTAACTTTTACAAACTGCTTTCTTTGCTGTTCTGTCAGTGAAAAGCTTCCACAACATCCTTCCTCATGAAAGCACAATCCTCCTGTGTTTATGAAGCTTGAAATATTAAGGCCACGACCATAAAATTCTGTTCTTTGAGGATGTACATATACAGCATGAACTGATAAAAATTGACCATTATCAGCAAATGGCTAATTAGGAGGAAAACTGTTACCATGGCATCCTTATAAACAATAATCACTTCTACAATATTGCTATTACATTGTTTTGTTTTTTTTTACTTTCAGTTTGCATTTGTGTCAAGTCTATGAAAACATGGCTGTTACCATGCCAACGGTGCTCTGAGTGGGCGGAGTTTGTATTGTTTAGTCAATACATCAGGTGATATATACACCTAACTCAGCTGGGGAAGCTAAAGTTGCATTTAGATCCAACAATCATGGCTGACACAAACACGGCAGGTTGTGTTGAGGCAGCACCAACAGGCTCTCAGATGAAATGAATAAAATTATATTTATGTCATTTCCTTCACATGGTGGAAATGGCGGATCACTCATAGTAGAGATGTTTCTGAACAGGTTTGAGATTGTCCAGAAATGCTACTGGAATAACAAATGTCACCAACTCTTTTCCACTGACACATGAACGAATCACGACATGAGTCACATAGGTCAGTTTTCCAAAAACACCTGAAAATTCTTCCTTTTGTTCCAGTTAAGAATTTGAAAAATGTACAACCTGCTGCTCAAAACACCCTTAAGTCCTGTTCCTTTTATTTAAGCCTTGCAGGTTTTCCGGTCTTCTCCTTAATAACTCTTTCAAAACAAGTTTTACTGCTGCACAAAAGATATCAGTAGCCAAATTTAGGAAAAACTGAGGCTCCTCCAACTGCATCCAAGGTCAGGCAAGTAAGAGCTTAAATGAAGGAAATGAAACATCCTCTCTGATCAGGAAGCACAACGATAACTGATTGGTTTTACTTGACAGATCTGACCCGTTTTTGATGCAGAGGGCCGTTTACAGTCGGATCTACTTCCTGCAGCTCTGCTCTTTCAGACACTTCAGTTAATGATAGATCCATGATTTCACAAAGCGACATCTTTCAGATCTGATGAGGGATTTCACATCCATGAGATGATGGTGTGTGGCAACAATCAGTCTCAAATGTCCTAAATGGTCCCTCTCAACATGTCGATAGAGATGCGCCCAGCTTCCCAGTGGCATGGTGGTGATTGACAAGCTCACATGTCAGGATTCAAGCGCTTGAACAACATGAAGATTGTTTCTGAGAACGAACCCAATCAATGTTCAGTGTGAATACTGAAAATAAAATCAATATGCTTTTTTTTCCCTGACATCCAAACAATCAATCCACTCATAAGGTCAGGTAAGAGTTGTTCCCAGAATGATTATTAAAAAACAGTTACCACAGAAACTGTGGATGTTTTTCAACATAGGAAATCTTAAAATGCAAAAAAATTCCATAATTTTCAGGGATTCTGTGCAAGCTTAGACCACCTTGTTGCTCCTGACTTCAGTCTAATACTAATGCAGGTTCTTCAAATATAAGCACACCCACTAAAACAAGCAGACTGAAGCCTTTTATGAGCAGCAGCAGCACATCTACCTTCAGAGCACTTAAGTCTACTCACAGAAGTAGAGTTATGTCCAGCATCTAGGTAATAGCCTGTATGGTACAAAATGAAGGGTAGCGCCATTCTGAGAAAAAAACGTTATGGTATGTAAACGACGTATCACAAGAAAACAACACAATTAATAATAATGAAATGAAAAATAACCACTTTCAAATCAAGTACCTATTTTGAAGTAATGCAATAAGGAAATCACACAATCTGGATCTATATTTTACATTATGCAACATGTCTCATCTCAAAACACAGACACTCATTGGTTTTACAAAGTCTCAATGCCCTCGTTGCGTACAACAGTAACCATGCCAACCAATCAGACGTGATTGAAGCCCAGACGAATGAAAGTGGAGGAAGCGTAACATTTAATTGTAATCTTCAAAGAAAAAGCAACCGTTTCAACTAAATACAGATGAGACATCAGTAGAGAAGGAAAGCAGGACTCCTGTCTTCTGGAAGTATTTTAGATTTAATAAAAGGAAATATCCAGCAGAGAAAAGCCTCAACAACCATATGCAACACCATGAACCACATTTACATTCAAAGATGATGTACAGCCGATGTACAAGTACAAAATAAATAAATAAATCATGGTCAACATTGAAATCAGTTTATTTTAAATGTTTCTCCACTAAGTTTTGGAACATGGTGCATTTATGAAACTGAAACAAAAAAAAAAAAAAGGAAGTTGAATCTACCTTGTTCAAATAATCCTTAAAAGGTTTTTGGCCATAATCACCAGCATGATTCAAGCATGCTATTACTTAAATAATTATATGTCAAACACAAACAGGGTGAAGAAATCACTCAGATATGGTAAAGTGGAGTCTGTTTCTGAAGTGTGTGTCATTCAAAACACGAGACAATATGTAGTAAAATTGTTGTTTTTATGTGACTATCGTTTTCATGATTACTGGTAGGTTATTGCAACAGACCGTGATTTCTGACTGGTTTGTGATGGTAACATCACATGAAGATGGGAAGAAAAACATACCCCATACCTTCCTGTTTACCACACAGGTCAGCATGGTAACGCTGTAACACGTTACAAATCTAATGCAAAGTGAAGATTAAACACTCACTGAATCACAATATTTTTCAGAGAGAAAGTTGTAACAAGATACTTTCCCTGAATCAATCAGCCCTAAAAACCACATATTTGAAGCACCACAAACTCAGGTGTGTCAGTTCTGTTATTCATATTAATGACTTCAATTATCCTTTGATTCAACTATTGTATAATGTTGTGATCTCATTGTGATCATCTGAAAAATTCACGTAAAAAAATATAACCAAATCCGAAGCATGAGCTTTGTGATCCGTAGCAACCCTGTCTTCTAATAATCAGCGCTTTGTGAGGTAATTGTCAGGTTAATTATTTGTGACCGGACAGCAGAGGTCCTCCCACTCAGCAAGGCTGAAAATGAGAGGTAAAATCCAGCAATCTCATCCGTTTTAGTTTTTATAGTTGGGTTTCTGTACAGAGAAAGTGGGCTGTGAGCACTCGAATGCAGCACCCTCTTTGAAAATTTGCATGCACAGAGCACAGCGGTGTCATGTTCCCACCAGGATCAGCGGATCGAAGACGATAAATACCTATGACTTCTAAAAGGTGATACAGTGCTGAAACAATGTCATTGAAAATAGTTATACTTCTAAAGACAGCAGCTATATTGCTTATTGTCAGAACCTTAATATTTCATTTTTGTGAAGGCAACACAGGAAGTCCTGGTGTGTTCATGGCTTAGCCACATTTGCAGAATTTCTTCATGGCAAAATATGGCAAACAGAAACAAACAAAACAGAAACAAACAAAACAACATTGACAATTTTTTTCAGAAGATCTCAGTTTTTAAAAGCATCATCAGGAGATGCAGGACACAGCTGCAGTGTTTAGGTTCATTTCAGTCCTCATCTAACAATCTGCTGACTGATTCATCAGTCTGCTGCCCCTGGATGTTCACACAGAGCTTTGCGTGAAGCTTTAATCCCTGCCACTCGAACCCTGATGGACTGCCAGATGTTCACAGAGGTGGAGAACCTGTCTCCGTCATCTTCACTGCTGGAACGCACAGCAGACAGATAACGTTCCTGACATGGAAGATGATGTTTTCAGAAAATTTATATTCATTGCAGCGTGGAAATGAACAGATACATGTTTGTTGTACAAGCTGACAGATCAGGACAGCAGGCAACACATCTGGCCACAGTCAAACCTTCTAAAACACAATAGAATGTCCAAGTGGACCAAGAGAACCCCTACAGGACTATAACCTGAGGAACCACCGGTGCATCCAACACAATCAGAAAACCATTAAAATCCTTCACCAGCCTAGTAGAACCTAAGTGGATAACTGAAAATTCCTACATGAATATCAGAACCTCTAAATGGACCACTGGAACTTCTAAAGTGGAACACCAGATCCTCTAACTGCAAAATCAAAACTACTAAGTACCTGTCTGGAACAACAGAACCTTCAACAGGAACATCAGAACCCCCTAATGGACCACCAGAGCCTCAACTGGACCATGGGAAGCTCCTTCAGGAACATCAGAAGGCCCCAATGGACCACTGGCGCCTCTGACTGGACCACTGGAAGCTCGCTCAGAAACATCAGAACCTCCTACAAGGTCATTAGTAATTTTACTTTACCACTGGAAGCTCTCTCAGAAACATTAGAACCTCCTAAGGGAACATTAGAAAAGCTTATTGGAACACCAGATCCTCTACCTGCAGTGCTGAATATCAGAACCTCTAACTGAACCACTCAGATTTACAACACAAACATAAAAACTTTCAACTATTAAACTAGAATTTCTGTTGTTCTAGAACCTGCTATAAAATATCAGAACCTCTAACGTGACTACCAGAAGACTGAAACCTCCCATATAATATTAGAACCTCTAACATGACCACTGGAACTTACAACCCAAAAATAAAAAGCCTCCAACTGGAAGAGTAGAACCTCCGTTTTATTAGAATCTTCTATAGAACATTAGAACCTTGAACCTCACACCTGGAACATTACAACCTGCTAGATCATAGACAAATCACTGAACCTTCTACACAAATATCAGAACCTCTAAAAGGGCCACTGGGACTTCTAAATTGAAATGTCAGAACTTGCGAATGCAACAAGAGAACTTATAAGTGCACCACTGGAACATTAGAACCTCTAACCAGACAATGTGGATGTCAGGACCTCTAACTGGAGAAGTAGGACTTCTAACCAGATCACTGGAAAATTACAGGGTCCAGCGCAGACATGGGAACCTCCTTCTAGGGTTGAGCATTTTATCAAAAAATTAAACTGAACCCGACATTCAGAACCAATAATTGATGTAATCTTGATCATGTCACTTATTTCTCGTCTTTGAAATATTCCATAAATGTCCATATATAGCTAAATTGGGTGTGCTTCTGTTCACTTATTTTAAAATCAACAATGTAAGCTCCTTTATTTGAAAAAGATCTCATTTTCAATGGCTGATTATATTTACAGCAAAAACCTCATCAGTGTTTTATGAGAGAACAAAAAAATAAAATGATCCTAAACTTCCTGTTAATTAATCGCAATTGAGGTAACTTTTTTAACTGATCGTGATAGTGGTTTGAGGTCATATCACCGACCCCGACAGCCTCCTACAGAAACATCAGAATGCCTAAACGGACGACTGGAAATTCTATAATTAAACATCAGAACCTGTAACTGCAACTTGATAACTTCTGAGTGGATCGCTTGAACGTTAGAACCTCTAGCTGTAACGTAAGACTTCTAACAAGAGAACCTGCACTTTAAAACCTTGATTCCAGAAATCCAAACCGCTAGCCAAACCACTGGGACTTCTAGTGACCTCTAAGCTGACTAGTAGAAGACTGAAACCTCCCATATAATATTAGAACCTCTAACATGACCACTGGAACTTACAGTGCAAAAATAAAAAGCCTCCAACTGAAACAGTAGAACCTCTTACTGCTGTTCTATAATCTTCTGCTTAATATCAGAACTTCTAAATGGATCACTGCATCTGGATCACAGAACCTTTAAATACAATATGAGACCTTCTAAGTGGATCACTGGAACATTAGAACTTCTAACAAGACAAGCTGGATGTCAGAACCTCTAATTGGAACAGTAGAACCTCCACCTGTTGCATTAGAACCTCTAAACAGACCACTGGAACTTTAAAACTGAAACATCAGAACTTCTAAATGCAACGTGAGACCTACAAAGTGGATCACTGGAACATTAGAAACTCTAACCAGGCAAGCTGGGTATCAGAACCCCTAACCTGACTATTGGAACATATTAACCTCTAAGTGGATCACTGGAACGTTAGAACCTCTAAATGGATCAGTAGAATGTCCAACTGTTGCACTAGAATCTTCTATAGAACATCAGAAGCTCTAAATGGACCACTGGAACTTTAGAACGGAAACATCAGAACCTATAAATGCAACATGAGATCTTCTAAGTGGATCACTGGAACATTAGAACCTCTAACCAGTCAACTTGGACGTCAGAACCTCTAACCTGACTACTGGAACATCGTGACCTCTAACTGGATCACTGAAACCTGCCAAAGGAACATTAGAACCGGACATCAGGTACATCAGAACCTGTAACTGGACTCTCTGTGCAGAGCAAGCACGCGCGCCGTGCAGCCCCGGTGATGTCGGCCTGTGGTCTGGTGTAGACAGAGAGGATCAGATGTTTGATAGGTGATCGCTGATAATCGATCTGTGATCGATGGGAAGATGACCCGTGACTGAGCGTTAACCTGCCGCTCACCGCGCTAACAAACCCATCCGTTTGACCGGCTGGTAATCGGGTCGCTGCGCGGCTGTGTCCGGCCGCTAAACAGGTCGGTGGGGACGGCGGCAGCCCTCGGTGATCACACGCTCTCGCGTTCACGCCGCTCGTTAACGTCACGCACACAAACACAGCCATTAGCCGTTAGCTCCCTCGGACCGCCCAGGTGACGGATCGCTCCTGTTAGCATTAGCGTTTAGCTGCTCGGCGGCGCGCTGATCCGCCGCCCAGCTGCAGACGCCACTGACAGGCGGCGGATCAGAGCGGGGACCCGGCCCGAGCCCCGCCGAGTACAGCCGCTCAGGTGCGTGAACGACATACAGGAAGGTCCTTACTGATTTGATGCGATTTTCTTTTTCCTCTCCAGCTTTCCAGCCAACTTAGAGCGACGTGTTTGAAGCCAACAGCGAACTTCTCCGACAGATAACACCTGCTTCACGGGTCTGCCATGATGATGTTCTCCGTCGAAACATTCCCGTTGATCGTGGAAGGAAGAAAATGCGGTTTCTAGTCAGAAAACTGGCGAAAAATTAAAGTTGAAGCGGTCGCTCCGTCATGGAGGCCATGTTTGGGAGCGACCGAAGCACTGCCTGTCAGCGCGAACAGGAGAAGTAGGTCCCTGAAAGCATTTCCTATCGCAACGCAGCTCCAGCCCTCACCCAACAGACATAACCTTTTACACCTGGCTAAAGACAACTTTAAACCTGGGTATGGGCTAGATTTGTGTTGGTGTCTGTGCTTCGGTGTATGATTGCCGTCGTTTGTTTGTGTTGTGTAAAAAGTGTGTGTGTGAGACCCCGCGGAGGGATCTGCTAGCGGGCTGCTCCAGCGATGCGGTCTATGTCATCAGACCTAAAAAACCCGGAACGGATAAACCGGACCGGACTGCTGCTGCACGTGCGGTAAACATGGAGCAAGTAAACAGGAGACAACAAATCCTAAGGACGCTTTCACCGTGGTTGGGTTTAAAAGGGCTCATTTTCAGATGTTGCATAATACACAAAACGGTCCGTCCTGTCACCTTTACTTTCCTAAAAACACACTCCACAGTATACAGATATGCTGAATTAAATTAGGAATCCACACCTTCAAGTCACCAAATATTGAACTTTCAGGACTTAATTCCTTCATATTCCCAGTTTAGAACAGTTAACCAATAACCATTAGAACCACTGTAAGGCCTTTTCCACCAAAGTGTTTCCAAGTGCCAGTGACTAAAACCAGTCTGATGTTTGACAGAAACTCTGACTGCAGCACTGGTTCACAGCATGGCAAACTGTGTTGGCAAACTCTGGCCCTCAGATTCAACGGGCTAAACCATGGATTGTATGAGAAGAACTGGGCAAGCTCTCTGTGACATCACCATTAGTTTCTGAAAAGTGCTTTTGAAGCCTCTCTGCTTGGAGCCATATTGCAAATTAGAGGAAGAAGCAGGCCTGGAAGCCAGCTGGAATGTGTCCACCTTATTTCAGTTAGTTTTTTGTTGTTGTTGTTTTTTGTTTTTGCTTTGATGATTTAACTGTTAACATATATTGATAATTAATGCTACTTTATAAAAATTCTGATCAAATCTGTTGCTGAAAACACTGAAACGATACTATCTGAAACAAATGCTGCCAGAGCTGAAATGACAACGATTAGAGCTCTGCTGAGACCTGGCAGTTGGTCAGCCCACCACTGCTGGGAATGCTGCTGCCACGACCATTTGTCTGTGGGTCCCAGGAGACTTCTGCTTGGAAGGGTCCTGAAATAATCCTCTGTGGTTCCTGGCTCCTTCAGCCGAGCCACACCTTTGTTTCAATGGTGACAAGTAGCTAAACTGATGACAGCTTGCCATTGGCTGTGCAGGCTGCCAATCAAAAGACATGCCCATAAATATATAATTTGTAGCTTTATATAATTTTGCATGATGAGGTAGATAAAAACTCACCCATGTGCATTTGTCATGAATATAAAATCTAACTATGGAGATCAAAATCCTTTTTCTTCTTTTTTTCTTGTGCCAGGCTATAAATATATTTATTTCTGGGGTAAAGTTGGACATTTAAACATAGAGATCAATGGAGATTTGTTCTGTTTTTGTGCCAGCCCCCAGTGGTCAGTCAAGGAGCTCTCCTTACTTAAGGGATCAACCCAGAAGCGGTAACGTTAGCACTTGGTTATAATCAATACTTGTTGTATGGTCTAACGCAGTACTATGGAGCAAGAAATGTGGGTCATCAACGTTCGTCAAGGCTAAATCCAGGATTTTCAGTGCCTTAAAGGTGGCTCTATTTAAGAGAGACATTTTTGAATAAGTTAATTTATCAGTTTAAAATTCTGGGAAAAGTTGATTTTAATCAACTTGAGACACTCTTGTACGGCCATAACATATAATAAAAATTTATTTCGCTTCATGGCACAGAAAGTTGTTCTATGGGTTTTTCTTACTGATTTTATTGTGAAGACTTGAACAATATGTTGGTAACAAAGGTACAGTTTTAGACTTTGGAGTTAATTTTTAGGTAATACAACAGTTCTACCAGAATGAAGCCTAGCATTTCAAATCTTGATCAAAATAAGATTGATATACTTTGTTTTGGAAAGATGAATCTGCCTTGAATTCTGTTGGCACTGTTGGTCCTTTGGCTCCATATTCTGCTGTTTTGTTTTGTTTTTCCAGCTCTTTAAGTTTGAGAAGCAAATCAATGCAGTTGTTAAATCAAGCATTTTCTATCTAAGAATGACTTCCAAAAAGGGAACCGTATTCAGCTTGGATGCAGTTTTTCTTGCTTTTATCTTTTCAGTTGGATTACAGTGATAAACTGTTTGATGTTTAGACAAGTCTTCACTGCCCAGTTTGCAAATAGTTCAAAACACAACATCCTGTCTTGTGATTGGCTCGTATAACTCCAGTCTTGGCATCCTGTCACTGCACGATCCTTGTCTCATTTTTATTTGATTTTAAAATGTCTTTGATAACTGTTAAGTTTCACATTGATGCACCGTTGCATTGACCAGCTCTGAAATGCATCTACATCCAAATGGAAACCAAACTGGAAGCTCTGGTTTGATGTTGAATAAACCTTTGCAGAATGATTGACAGAAATGTAATTATTCAACCACTGAAGTCAATGCATTCAGACTGAAGTGTAAGTTTCAGATGTTTCCATGCACCTTCTTTACACTATCAAGTCAACAAAAAGAATTATTGCTTTCCATAATTTGATAGTGGTACAAGTCATCCTTAAGATCTGAATACATCAGTGACCTCTATCCTTTACGTCAGGCTCGCTCCACGTATAAGGGGCTTACAACACAACAGTTAGTTGCAGAAATATACATCTTTTTCAAGTAAAAATCACATCTAGAATTGTCGCAGAAGTAGAAAATAACTTTCCAGTTAAAACAAGAGACTCTAGATATCCACTGCTGTTACTTAAACGATCAGTCACAAGAGGAAACCAGTCACACAACATGCACAGTCATTTCACAGTTGAGTTTTATTGATAAAACTGTAATGGAAATGTCTACTTTTGTAGTCTCAGTTATCTCTAACTGCAGCTGTAGTGTCATTTTGTAGAAAATCTGGCTTTGGTTAACTACCTCCATATTATTGCCCACTTAAATGTTATTAGCTGGTTTTGACACGGATCAGCTGTTGTGGGGGCCAAGCATAAACCAAAGAAAATGCAGATTTGGACCATAGGCCACATGGGGCTCATAAAACACATGCTATAACCCAAGTTGGGCTCAGCCCATGACCTATGGACCATACCGGAGCCATATAACATCACAATAGTGATCTAATTGAGCCCCAAGTGCCAAAGGTAGCGCAAATTTGTTTGCTATTTGGCTACTCAGTCACAAGAACTACAATCAGGGCTTGTGGAACCACTTAAATGACCTCCAAAGTACCACTGATGACAAACTGGAGGAACAAAGTGGAGGCTGAGTATAAGTCTTTGATACAACTGTATAAACCCAGAACCCGTAGGACCAAAAACTGATCTGTCATCACAATGTGATCTCCTGTTTTCCGACAGGCATTTTTACACAGACTTATTTTTATATCAAATATATACTTTTTTCTGTATTAAAATAAGCAATGACAACAATATAATGTATTTACAATAGAGGCGATAGGAAGGAGGCATCTGTTCAGATAAACTCCACTCCGCTATCTGTCACACAGAAGGAGCTGATCCTGGAAGCCCTTGTCTTGGAGGAGGTGCAGTGTGCGGTGAAGACTTGACATCTCCTCTGCTCCCTGCCTCCTGCTGCGGCCGCCATGTTGTTTTCAGTTTCCTGCCGAGAGCACAGCAGCCGGTGAGTCACAAGCCGTTGCCATGGGCGACAGAGATATGGCCGGTCAGTCTCTGAGGCAGAGGAGGACGATGAGGAGGACTGTCCACTGTCACTCCTCCTGATGGTGTGGCAGGTAGCAAAGATGGTGAATCTGTAATCCCTGAGGAGGAAACACAAATCCTACTAAATCATTAGAGCTTCTTACCAAACCACTATAACTCCTCTTGGATCAAGTGAAACTCCTTCTGGACCCTGATTACAACATTGTAATGGGGCATCTGACTTTCTTCATGGACTGATTAAATGTTCTGGACCAACAGAACCTCATGATGAATCTTTAGATTCTCCTCTTCAGGACCAGAACCATTCCACTGGAACCTGCTTCAATAATGTCATTTCACATGAAAAATGTTATCTGCACTTTGTTATGATCATTCATACATTATTGTATAAGAGGAGGTGTACATTTGGGCCCTAAGGTCCCCTAGTTGGGGGACACTTAGTAACCACAGAGTGAAACAATGTACTAATGTTGGAAGAAAACAAGGATGTTACACATCAAAATAAACAGAATAATCTGGGCTACAAGACCATATAAAGTTGTTTTTTACATGACCCATACAAAGCTCACATATCAACTCAATGAATTACGAAATCAAACTCCATAAAGGATCTCTGTGTAAAGGCACTTGTGACATTTCTGAGCTACAGAACAGACCAATTGTGGAAAAACAGCCAACTGACCCCTCAAATTAAGCAAAGACTCCACGGAATCAAAAGACGTACATCAAAACACAAAACACCAAAGTATCAGAGAGATAGAAGCCAAAGAATGACAAACACAGAAATCGATTGTCTTTTTTGGGGGGATGGGAAATGCATAAAGGAACGGAATTTTCAAAAAACAAACAAACAAACCCTGAAAAGCTGTTGTATTTGTTGTAACAAACACCATGAGTGATATACAAATTAAAAATATACTTTTTTACAAGAGAAAATCCAAATGTCACACGTGTATGAAAAACTCTACTTTCACTTCTACTTCACTTTTATCAGAGTTAATCTTTGCAGATATAATGTTCAAACTTTGTACTATGATTTCATAAAGGTTTATAGAAGCTGCTGCATCATTCCAAAGTGATACTCCTCCTGAGAGAGCTTTTTTGTGTGTATACCTCACATTCAGTTCTTAATACTTTTCCTGACATTAATGAGAGATCTGATTGGCCCCCTGAAGTGCCCCATCTGAGATTGACAATCAGATTATCGGTGATTACAATTCCATACCTAAACAGTTTGGAGAACTCATACGCCAAAGAGGTATGTTCAACAACAATAGAGCCCACAAAAAAGGTTTGAAATATACTACAGTGAAAGGAAGGAGACTACCCTAACTTTGACTAATGTTACACACACACACACACACACACACAAAAAACAAACAAACTAAAGGCAGTCAAAGTTTTGTGGAGTTTGTTGGTAAGTCACAAATCCTAATGTTGGTTGTCATTCAAGTGTGAAGCAACATTTACTCACTGCCGTCACTTATCTGAAATCTGACAAGCGTTAAACTAAGAAGCAGCAGCTAGCTGTTAGCAGTAACTTAGCAACAGGCTACATCTCCTACTCAGAGTCGAGTTGAGGAAAAAAGAAAAACTGCAGTTACAAAAGCGAGTCAAAGTGAGCCATCTCCATTAGCCTTCACGTTGAAGTGTCCAGCTTTACAGCAGAAATGATCATACTTACAGACTGGTCCAAAAAACACAGTTTTGGTCTCTGTAGCTAGATCAATGATGACTATACAAGAAGCCACAAATTGGTGAAAAATTAGTCTTTTGATTGACCACTGGTTAAGCTGACTGTTAGCTGTGATCACTTTAGATCATTTCCAAGGACATTGGACAAATACTTGGCTCATCTGGAGGACAAGTGGCCCTTTATGACCCCTCACTTAAAACAATTCTAGATCCACCAGAAGGTTGGTTTAATCAGTATATTATCACCTTGAATTAATGTAATGTAGTTTTAAATCAGTATTTGTTTTCTTCTGTTGGTGCCAATATTTGTACAGTAATAATGTACAAGTAAATAAAAACTTAGAAAGGATGTAGAACTTAAAAATAAAATGCTCACTTTGTTTTTCACATGACAATAATTTATGTTAGTCATGTTTTTATTGATCTTTACAGTGTTCATTTTTATTGTTTAACTTTTATACTTTATTGTTCTGATGGGTCTGTGATCTTTTTTTATTTTATAGATTCAAATTGTTGCTAAAGTCTCATTTCTTCTCTCTGGCTTTCAGTTCGAGCTGAATTTGGACATCTTATCTTTATATCTTGTTTTATTTTGTTTGTTTTCCACTATTTGTGTTGAGGTGCATTATTTATATTGTTGTTTTCTTCTTCCAGGTAAAACAGTAAACCTTGGTTGTTCTAAGTATGTTATATATTCACATTCTACCTTGACTTTATCTGATCACCAGAATGTGCCTGTGGACTACCAAGCTTTATGAAGCACAACTGGAACCACCAGTTACATGAAACGGAACTCCCTAGTGGATCACTGGAAGTAGAAGCTCCTAAAAGGGTCATGTAGTATCCTAGTAGACAACTGGCCCTCCTTCTCTACGACAATCATGACAACACGGCGCGATTTTGAGCTTTCATGGATTGAAATCTTTCATCTTTTGTCAAAAATCAACTGTCACAAAATGAGTGGTTTGACAACGGTTGTCACCATGATCTTGCAACCAAAGACTACCTGATATAGTTGTGTTTGAAATCCTCTGTCTACTTACCGGCCATTAAAAATGGATCTTGAAATGACAAATTAATTAATTCATTGTGCAGTCTGTGCATACCATTCTTGACATTGTACCCAATATTAAGAAAATGCACTGTACAGTATGAGATGCTATAATCTGATACAACTGCAGAAATCATGCAGGTAATTGTATAGGAGTCCTAAAAAGGCCACAGGGACACTTTCTTGACTAGGACCAGTAGAACTTTAAGCCTTGTTCGATTATTATCTGGACCAAGAGAAACGTCTTCAACTAGTCTCATCAAAGCATCATAAATTCTTTCTACTTGATTAAATGTTCCCAAATATCACGACAAATTTTCCCACCTGTTAGCTTTTGATGTTCTACCAACGACAGATACACAATATATTCTAATATGTATCATTATTAGTACTAATATGTGCCATATCAATATCTCAAAAACAAAAAAATTGCAATAAAGTCTATTGTTTTCAAAGTGCCAAACATCCACACTCTAAATGTGTATATATATTTGGTCAAATAGATGGAACATTACCGAGACGCCAATTTATATGCTAATTTACAGAAAAACATTAGCACTATACACTGAAGTATTGGTTTACTCATCGTAAGTCATATCGTCATTCTACTTTGCAACTATGGTATTGGCATACTGGACATTTTCCAAATGTGGTGTTACCCTACAACTAAACCTCCACAACACCTCCTCAGCTCCAGCTGAACACCATAAGACACCCAAAAACTGGAAGGCCCTAACAAGAGATCCACCTGAGCAGTCGTCCCAGCAGCTCGGCACACTTGCTGAGCTTCTCCCCCTGCTTGGCGATGCTGGCTCCACCGTCACAGCGGTCGGGCCAGTAGAAGGCAGAAATACTGTCGATGAGGAGGAGAGCCAGGCGTGGCCGTGAGGACAGGGTGGTCTCCAAGAAGTGGAGGGTGAGGAGGAGCTGGGAGGAGGAGGAGCAGTTTACAACAAGGAGGCGTGAAAGACAGGACCGAAGCACCGCCTCGTCTGATCCAGCTGACGAAGAGCTGGTAGAGAGACCTTCAGACATGGAGAGAGACAGAGGTGTGATTTAGATCTGCATAAAGCCTCCAAACAGCTGTGTAACACTGACAAGACGAGATGTGTGTGTACCTGCGTTCAGTCTACTGTCCAGGATGCTGACCAGCCGTAACATGTCCAAGCTGTAGTCGGTGTCCACAAACACAACGTCCAACTCCAGACCGCCAGCCCCCTCTGGCAGAACACAGCGACACAGTAGGTGGTAGAGCAGCTCCGTCTTACCTGAGAAACACACCATTAAACACAGAGTCTACAGGGTGATCTGAGCAGGTGACCTGCAGAGGTGCAGGTGAGCTCACCTGTTCCCTCCATTCCGTACAGCTCCACGACATCACCTGAAAGAGTAAAACAAACACCCCAAAATCACTCTGCAGTCAAAAACATAAACTGGCGAACATTTAGGTGACAGCATCTGTTAGCTGAAGTAGCAGGTGTGGCCAGTCACCATGAAGGGGTCCCCCATCTTCAGGAAAGAGACGAGGTTCAATGTCCTTCAGACAGCGACGTGCCTCCAAACGAGCAAACAGCTGCAAACACACAGCTCATCACTTTGTTGTTCACTGTTCCAGGACATATACTGCGTCAACGCATAGTCTGATCCAGGAGTTTGACTATAACAACTGGCATATTAATAACAGTGCCACTGCTTGCTTTATTTCTTTATTTTACTTTCAGCTGTCGCCACAGCAAATCATCCACCTCCATCTAACCCTATCCTCTGCATCCTCTTTTATCACTCCAGCTAAACTTCATGTCCTCTTTCACTACATTCATAAATCTCCTCTTTGGTTTATATTCACTATCTCTCCTCTGCACAGGTCCAAACCTTTCTCAGTCTGGCCTCTGACTTTTTCTCCACAACATCTGTCCCTCTAAAGTTCTCATTCCTGATTCTATCCATACTTGTCACTTCCAACGAGAACCTCAACACTTTTCTCCACCCATTCCAACCTGCTTGCACACACTTCTTCACCTCTTTTCCAAACCTCCATTGCTCTGGACTGCTGACCCTAAATACTGCACCTTCTTCATCTCTACTCCCTGTAGCCTCACCGTTCCTCTTGGGTTCCTCTCATTCACACACATGCATTCTGTCTTGTTGTTACTAACCTTCATTCACCTCCTTTCTAGGACACACATCCACCTCTCTAGATGTTCCTCCACCTGCTCCCTGCTCCCACTACTGATCACTATGGCATCTGCAAACAGCATAGTCCATGGAAATTCCTATCTAACCTCATCTGTCACTCTGTTCATCGTCATGGCAACAAGAAGGGGCTCAGAGCTGATCCTCGATGCAGTCCCACCTCCACATTGAACTCCTCTGTCACACCTACAGCACACCTTACCACTGTCTTACAGCTCTCCTACATGTCCTCCACCACTCTTAACAAACTTGTCTGCTACTCTAAACTTCCTCATCAAAACCACAGGGCCTCTCTTGGCACCTTGTCATATACTTTCTCAAAGTCTAGGTTCCACTTCTCTTTCTCATAACTTCATTATATGGCTCATCAATTTTAATCTTTTGTAGTTGCCACAACTCTGCATATTCTTAAAAATCGACACCAACACGCTTCTCCATTTCTCGGACATCCTCTCAGTCCCCAAGATCCTATTGATTATCCCAGTCTACTGACACCTCTCCTAAGTACTTCCATACCTCCACAGGTATATCATCAGGACCAGCTGTCCTTCCACTCTTCATCCTCTTCAATGCCCTCCTCACTTCAACCTTACTAATCTTTGCTATCTCCTGGTCCACAACAGTCACCTCTTCACTCTTTGTTCATTTTTCTCATACCAAAACTACGGTGAAGTAAAAGGGGAAAATTATTATTATTTCACTCAGATGTATAGCTATTACTGACAGTAATGACTTCGGGTTACGACGTCATCATCTTCTGTAAAGAGCTGAGGTTAACAACAAAACCATGCTCAGATTAACTGGTCTCAGTTAGGAATGTGGCTTTTATTTTGAAATAACTGTACTTTGGCTGATCGATCAAATCGATCACAAACGGGATCACGTACTCATGCTGTGTCCCAGAGACCGTCTCTACAGCTCACACCTGGTCTCACCTGCGTGCCGCTTTCACTCATTATTACCCCTCTGTCTCCTCTTCTTCCTCCTTATTCCGTCCGCTTCCTCTGTTCAAACTTACTTCCGCTTTCCGGTCCTTCAGCGTAAAGTCCTCAAGACGAGGAAATACGGTACTGTTGATAACAGTTATTGGTTAATAACGGTCTGCTAGTTTTGTTACGTGGCACGATATACTTTCAATATATAAATAAAACAACGGGTCAAGAACGGTGGACAAAATTTACCAAATGCATGTTTAAATTGAACTTGGGTCTGATGGAACACATATATTCAAAATAAAAGCTTCTGAGTAAACGGCATAGTTTACACTTTTATGCTGTACACTGTATAGTGCACAGTAGTTTGGAGACAATAAACATAATTAAAAAAAACATGTTACAATCAAAACAGCTGACAATACTGTTAATCAGAATTCGAAAATACCATCTGTGTTATCACGTGGAATATAGGATTTCAAAATATCAGAAAACACAGCACACCAATAACTTGAGGCTTGACATGAAGTTGTCCTCAAAATACTTTTTTTTTAACTGAACTAGTTATTTTCCACCTCAGCCTCCTGTCTGTGAGAATGTCATTCTCTGTTATCATTCGTTACCTTGGAGATGAGCAATAACAACAAGGGCTACTCCACATGTGGCTGCAGTGTCTTTTGTATTAAAGTCTGGCTGCTGCTGCTAAACACAGGCAAATAATAGAGCTGCCAAGTCTGGGGTTGCAGAATAAAAATGCTGGATCAACCTCAAAATCCACCCAGGTAGGTAAATCCCTCTGGTTTGAAAAGTTAACATTAGCACTCTAAAACAATAGTTATTTTTGTAGCAGCGAGAAACTTGGCTGATTAGCCAGTCAGCCAGTCAACTTAGCCTGTCTGCCCCAGACAGGCAGACAGGCTAAGTTGTTGATAAATCTTATGGTGTGGGTGAAGAAGGTATTTGTCTCAAGGACCAGCAAGATCCTTCCTCGAATAGATCTGAAACTTTTTTTTTCTTTTTCTTTTTTTGGTGATGAGCTGAACAAGAACAGGGTGTGAGAATCTGGCATGCTTGTTGAAGACAGCGTGAGGTTGAGGTGGTGGTAATGTCAGGCAGTGGGCCTCCTGTAATTTCCTGTGCAGTTTTAACCACATGCTACATGGCCACCTGCTCTACTTTTGTGAAGCCAGAAGTATGTCAGTACCCTTTCAATGGCACATCAATGACAGTTCACCAGCAGCCTCTAGGGCAGGTTCTCCTTCAGCTTCCCAACATAGTAGAGGGGCTATTGGACAGTGCCAATCACAAAGGCTGTGTTGGTGTAATGGGACAGTTCTGCAGTCATCATCAGTCTCGGGAAACTGACATTTGATGAGATGCTCTACCTCCTCCCTGTCCATGTGGAGGAGAGGATGTTGTTCCTCACTTATTTCCTTAGTTTTTGGAAAGTAAACTACTTAAGATTATGTTTAATAAACATGTTCACAAATCATAAAGTGCTGTCTTTATGGTATCTATAGCAACAGTTGTGGAACAGGTACCACAAAACAGTGCTATTTTTATCCACTAGGTAGAAGTAAAGTGTTACATTTGGAGATCTTTGTGGACATGACCACTTCAGTTGGAAAAAAAGCAATTATCTACAATCAAACAACCATAGTGTTATACTGCAACACTGCAGACTATAAATCACATAGAACCAAAGCAAAGAAGCTACACATCCATCCCTTCATGGCTGACGTGATAAAGTGGCTGAAAGATCTCTGCACAAAGAAGGTAGATGGTATTGATTCAGTTATTCACCTGTTGAATCTCACAAGAAATTTCAGCCTATGGTCCCAATATTCCGACAAGGAAAAGATCACCACTGATGGCTACACAAGTGGTGATCAAGTCTGCTTAGTCTGGAATAACTGGGGGAAGCCACTAACGCGGGGAAGACCAGAAAGGCACAGATCTGCAAATGCCCGGATGAGTATGAGTGATACCTTCTTACATGTCATGTTCCACGGTACTTAGGTAGCCTCTATTTATTGTCAACGTTATACATATGTTAAAAGCTCCCTTGGTTATAAAATGGATATTAATTATCTTATATGATATTTATTCGATGAATGTGGTACAGTACATTCATTGTTTTTGGACTTTTAAGAAGGCTTTTGACACTGAATCATTAGTTACTTTTGGCAAAATTCTCTTTTTTTAACTTCTCAGCAGATGCCATTAAATGGATGAAATCCATCCAGGACAGAAAAACAAAGCAAATATTTGAATAACATTTAATCTTGGAGTACCCCAGGGGTCAGAAATTGGCTCTTTTGTTTGTTTTTAGCTTGTATATTAATGACCTACCATTAGTCTGTTAATCCGTCAACGTACAAATATATGCTGATGATACAGTGCTCTGTGCACATGCTAACAACAAACAGCAGGCTGCAGCTAAATTAACTGCAACCTTGGTCCATGCATAAAAAATATTTTATTCGATTTTATTGATGGAGAGAAACTTGTGGTTGTAGCTGATACTCAATACTTTAAAATTATTCTTGAGTTTTATTTAAATTTCAAAAAGCATGTTAAAAAGATGATCAACACAATCAAAAGTAAAACTTATTTAATTCTAATACCTTTATTTATTTATTTACATTTTTCATATGCATACCTTGTTTTTAAGATATCACATGGTCTTGCACCTCCTCTACTGGGTTATTTTACAGAGTAGAAAGATAACTGGGCAGAATAACTACCATCACAGGAGACTGTAATGTATAATATAGAGATAGTAAGTTTAGGCAAACATTCTTTTCAACTACAGTCTTTAGTATTGGAATAATCTTCCTAATAACTTAAGAGAAAGAACCAGCTTTCTAACTTTGAAAAATAAACATAAACTAGAAAAACACTCGGAGAGCCCAAACCTCCACCAAGCAGCACAGTTCCCCCACATATTGTGGCTTACACCTAAAAATAATATTCCTACATTTGCTTCATCTATTTTATTGGATTCTGTGACCATGAAAACATATCCTTCGCAATTGGAATCACATTGATATCATCATTAGTTTAATAGTTATTTGTGAAAATCAACATTTTTGTAATGGCGGTTTTCTCCTGGATCTGCTCCATAACTATTATAGACACATCAAATCTGTTAACATACCTCTTTTTCAGCAGACTGTCAGCTACAATTTGGTGTTAGTTGCATGTCTGTATCTTCATTTGTTACCTCGCAGTGTTGAAAA
>JBAMYA010067167.1:0-26327 GCA_037176975.1 Arrhamphus sclerolepis
TATATATACACACACATATATATACATATATATATATATATATACATATATATATACATATATATATATATATATATATATATAAATATATATATAAAATTTCAAAACATCAATATATTTAATACATTTTAATTTCATTTCCTTTTGTTAGCACCATATATTTTCTCAATCTATGACTTTTTTTTAAATTTTCCATCCTGCAACACATTCCAACATGTGTTGATAATTTAGAGCTATTAAGAAGGTGGAGAGAAACAATGCTATTAAACAGGTGATTGTAATGACTTGATACAAAACCAGCATTCATGAAAGTTTGAGTCTTACTCCACTTCCATCAACAAATGTATAAGCAAATATTTTAAAATTTCAAAGCTACGTTCTTCAAAGTAACATAGGATTTGATTGGTACATTTCGCCTAAAATAGTGCATAATATCATTAACCACAGACACCCACACAAGTCTTTTATTTTCTGCATCCAGGGAAAGAGGCGGCTGAATCGGGAGTCACGACTCACTCATTCATATTCAGAGCCACTCCAGAGCAGCGGCTCTAATGACACCTGGCCCGCCAGGGCCTCGTGAAGAGACTCAACGCTCACTCATGCATGCATTTCTGAGTCTGCAACAGGACAGATAAAAGACGAGTCTTACTACACGTGCTACACTCAAACCAGATTTTTCTTTTCTGTATTGAACCTTTAAGTCTGAACACATCTAAGAATAAATGGGCCAGGTTGAAGATTTCTATCAGTGTCCTTGTGGAACCTCAGTCCAGCATTTTAAGACTACGTCTCATAAGGGCATCCTGCATTATTCATGAGCTTGACTTTGACCAGTGACTTTCACCAGCAGAAACTCCAGCAGCTAAGTTTATCTTTATATATTTATTTATTTATTTTTCAGCTGTGTACTTCTGGAATCTAATTAAACTTCACGTGTCATTACATTTCAGAAATTTAAGAAAATCATTTGATCTCAACAGAAAGTAAGCTGGTGGGTGCTTAAAACGCTCAGGCGCTGGAACCTTGAGAAAAAAGAAAAGAAATTAAGCCATATGTAATAGGATCTCATCACTTAGTTTGTAATTTGATAACATAATAGATTCTTTAAGAAAATAAAACTTACGATGTTTTCAATAAAACCAATAAGTGTTTAGTGCTGTTCAAGATGCAGCCGTGTTTCTCATTGACTTTGTTTCCCGTGTTAGCTGCAGCATATTCACACTTAAGTCCTTAAAACCGACTTGTCAAAATTCTAAAAGCTCTATGATTGAAAAGCTACAGTAACTCAGTCATGGACAAAGGTGTTCACCAAAAAAGGGTGAGTGGAGGTTCACAAAATGTTTGAACAGAAATTAAATGTCAGAACTGTACTTTAAAACAATGAAAGAAATGTTACCTTCCCTTGCTTATGCAACGTACATGCGCTCTACCTGAGTGGTGTTCATTCAGGATTCACAGAGTTAGTAAAAATGCTCATCATTTCACAGAGACACCCCTCGCCTCTCATCACTACGGCAACCCCGCAGCTTGGGCTTCCAGCGGTTTGCGTCAACAAAGAGACACAGCTCACACATTATACTCCTCAAGAACTTTGCGAGGAAATCATATAACTGCAAATGATGATTTGCAGTTATATGCGGTAACACTCAGCACTAATGCAGCTTTAACCACACCAAACAGAGCTGCACAAAAGCTCTTACTTCTGCTTCCATGGCTGTGAAATACAAAGGATACTAGCGGTGAAAATTGCGAGCTGTTGCTCATAAAGATGAATAACGGCTTACAATCATAAATCGCTTTTCAACTGTACTCCTACAGCTCCAAAGCTACGCAACTGACCAGACGTCCAGTATGACAGTGAAGGATGCCATCATCAACCCAGTGAGTCAAACATAAACACTGCATTCAGAGTGTGTGCTGAGGCTGCCATTGGCCATAGCTGGAGGAATATAACTCATCAAACTGGAGACAGTTATGTAAACCTGCTATGCAATTTCGCTAAGTTGAAATGGACTTTGTCAAGCCCTGTGAACTTCATTTCTAATTTGGGAGCAGTGGGTGGTTACCTTAAAACACCCAGGCAGCATGTGTGTGGGCGGAAACCACAACAACCAGGAGAAGTCCACACAAACTGACAGCATCCCCTGTTGACCTTGACCAAGTTTGACTCAACACAGAACTTCATGCTGTGATGCTGAGAGCGGAACAATCACCTTCTTATAACGAATCTGGTTGGAAAATAACTGTAATGATGCACCTTTGTTTATGTCAGCCTCAGCTTTGAGTTTCAGTGATTTACCAAAGAGGAAGATATGGCATCTATTAAGGGAAGGAGGCTTGGTTTCATTTACAAACACAGAAGAAACAAAATAAAATCTTAAACAAACAAATTGGAAAAATAAAGTGAGGGTTATCATTATGAAGAATCTTTTTTTTTTTTTTGAAGTCCTAAAATTAAAAATTTGAAGTCCATCATTGCTTCTGTAATTCTCACAAATAATTTAAGAAGTAAATCAGTTACAATGGCAGTGATAATCAGTTAAGTCGATTCTGAAAATTATTGTTTTTTGAATTTTGCACTTTTGGAAAATTTGGATTAAAAAATACTAATGTCAGACAATCCACAGATGTCTCCGTTTTTCAGCGGTCAGTTTAAAGCTTCTGTCCAGTTTTGTCATCTGTCTTCTGCCCATATCTCCCACGGTCCACACTAGTGGAGAGCTGTCTGTGGGAGCAGCTGTCATTTCACAGCAGTACTACAGCGAGACAGTGGAGGACATGACGGAAATAATCACTGACTAATCAACAAGTTGAAATAATAATCAACAGATTTGTCAGCTACGAAAATATCATTAGTTGCAGCTGAATCCACGGGTGTTTGCTGTTACAGCCTTTCACTAACCTCTTCTGATGCAAATGTGGCATAATCTGGAGAAAACCGGGTGGAGGTAAAGATGGAGAAGCAAAAACAAAAAACATATATACATATATGCCTTGGGCAAGTTTATGAAATAACACTTAATGCAGCTTTTTTTTCCCCCTTTTTGCTCAGTACCTGCAAACAGTTATAAGTTGGAAGCAACTTCTATTTTTGTACAGTACTGTACTCTATTATGTTGTCTGAACATAAGAGGAAATTAAATAATTTCTCGTTACTAAGACTTACTTTTGGTGCAACTTGAAGTGCATCTACCCTCTTAATGGAGCCATTTCTGCACAATCAGGGATAATGTTGGCTCTTATGACTGAGATACAGCACTAGCGTGTTGTGCTATGATGTATGTTATATGAACCAGATACAGTTCAAAGACCCAAAGAAGAAACATATTTTGTCTGTGTTGGGTATAGACAGAAAGGTAGTCTTTACTGTCCCCTAGGAGGGTAATTTGTATTACAGCCAGCAGTCCGAAATAAAAGACAGTAGCTTAACAACATACATCACCATAGAAAAAGGACACACACACACACACAAAAGTCACTTTGAACTGTTAAGGAGACCTAATAGCAATAGGTACGAGTGAACTCTAGAACCTGTTGGTCCTATATCTCAGTACACCATATCTACAACCAGAAGGAACCAAGGTACTGGTTCTGTACAGCTCGTTCAAGTTGTTCATACCTGCAACCTTGCCATGTACTTTAACAAGGTTAAAAAGTCTGCTCTTGTTTTTTTTTTTGAAGCTGATTAACCCAAACCAGCATACAAAAGCAAAAGTGAGCACAGATTCAACAAAACAAGAATGAAACATTTTCAAAAAAGTGTTGTCCACCTTAAAAATTACAAAGCTTGCAATAAAAATAAAAACCCTGGTGCGCTTTTTTGCACACGGCTTCTGTGACTCAAAGGTCAACTTGTCAATAAAAATTCACAGAATTTACAGTCATCTCTTTCATTTTAGTCACATTGATTTTTTTTAAAGAGAGGACTTGCACCAATCTAAAAATTCTGTCACTACAGGATCATGCTCAAGACTGTCCTGGTTCACTTGTGACAGAATAAGAATGATCAGCAACCTTTCAGTTACAAAATCGAAAAACTTACATAAAACACCATGTTCAATGGTGTCGTTGGTCTTCAGTCTTTGAACTAAAATATGAGACTGAATGGAATTAAAAAAAGAAGAAAAGTCAAAAAGTAGTAGGCTATGTGTAACCAGGATTCAGCAGCAGCTCTCATTCTGCATCAACACTTTACATCACTAAAGTATTTAAGTGGATTTGTGTGGTGCTCCAGTAAAATACCCATAATTCTACAGTGAATGGACTTCTCATTTTAGTAATAATCATTTAGTCTGGAAAGGAAAATAACCAGAAAAAGTGTAGCCTACAGGTTGAAAATGCTGTGTTATGTCAAAGAAGTAGCAACCATTAGTGAGTTCTTCTCCACAGGGACATTACCACATTACCACAAGCATAATGAACAAATATTTGAATATTAACCACATACATTCAGACAATGTGGTGCAACATTCTCAAACTCTGATGTGAAGGAGGAACTCACCGGGCTTTTAATGCAGACAAAGTAGACTTGTCAATCCTGTAGAAGAAGCAGGACACACACACACAAAGAGAAATGTTATTTCTCACAGCAATCAAATTATTTGCTGTAAGTGCTCTTATTTTATGGTAAAGAGTGGCATACATGCACTTAGATCAAGAGGTGGGAGGAGGACAAGATTGAGTATATGATTTCATCTCCACATGTTCCTCTGGGTGTTGAGGCTTTTTTTTTTTTCTTTTAACATCTTAGCATTTGACCACTTCTTATCTGCAGTATATCCTAAACTAATTGATGCCAATCAATGGAGCTATGAAGCATACCATGTGCCATATACTGTACATTAGTACATATCATACATATTATGTCACAACCACACCAAGCAGGTCACAAGAGCCAAAAAGAAAATGTGTTGTTTTCCAAAGGTGCTGCTGTTGGTCAGCTAGGCCTGAAGCTCAGATAATGTATAGAGTGTCAGTGGACAGCGACGGCAGAAAGAAGAGCATGTTTTATGACAGCCAGCTTCATTTAACAAGGTTACTTCTCTACAATCTGCTCGGACCAGTTCTGAGAGGTCTCAGAGTTTATAGGGGTTTATTCATGCTTCACTACATACTGTTGATACTGCAAACACGGATAATCAGAATCTTGATTGTCAGTTCATTTACTGTGTTCAGGCAGGCATATGTTGAGGGCGGAGGTTTCATTTTGTGTGTGCACAAAAACAATGCGCGTGCATGCATGCTTGGTCCTTGGTGTTCCTCGATCTCTCACTGGGGAAGATGTTTTGACATGAATATCTTAATCTCATTAACTTGAAGACCAAGCAACACAGGGCAGTGTTCTCTCCCTTTCATGGAGATGAAGAAGCATTTGCAGCGGGTGCACATGTTCAGCAAAGAGTAAAAGTGCTCAAAGCAGTGGAATTTTACAGCACATACTTTCCATAAATATACTTTAAATAGAATTTGAATGTCTTCTGGGCAATTGAATGACAGACAGCAAAGCATCACGTCACCGAGAGGCAAATTTAAAGAATAATCAGAGGTGGCATTGTCAGATATACAAATCAAAGGAAAATGAATTTACACTATACAGTTAAATAGTCAATAAAATTTTCTGTGCATGATAGAGTCCGCACTTTAATGCATTTCAAAATGGTTCTCATTCCACTCAAATAGAGTTGGTGCATCACATTTAATTTGCTGCTGTGCTGCAGTGGCTGGACTTAAATATCCACGACTGCATGTGATTCTGCACCGCCACCAATTACACAGACTTTTACTGATATTGCAATGCAGCTGCAACTGCAGTGCGATCACATAATTTATATTGGAGCTGTTGCAAATATATACCACCCACACTGTTACTGCAGCATCATGCACATCATACCATACAATCTATTGAACTAACCACTACCATTGTCTGCTTGTGGATGTTGCGTATTTGCAGCAGCTTTTTCAGTGAGCAGGCAATGGATTGTGTTTAAGCTACATTAAAGTTTTGAGAGTCTCCAAAATATAAAGAAATTTTCCTCTCAGAAGTAAATATCTTGAACAGTTTAAAGCAACACAAAGTGAATTTTGCAGTGTTTATACATGGAAGTTAAATTGCTTTTTATGACACTCTTCAAGATGTACTCTAATTCAGATGTGCTCTCTCATTTCCTCTGTCATCAATACTTTGTTGACTATGTTTGTTGCCTCTGCCATGATGTCTCTTGCCAACTGTGAGCTAGCTTCATCTTTGTTGATGTGTTTATATCGTGCTGTAAAATGAGACGCACTTGTCGCAAGAGGCAATTGAGAAAGGAAGCCAAAGTTACTTTAGATGGTTTTTGCCCATAACATAAACGAGAAGTTGCGACAGCTAGACAACACTTTCAAAAGTTAATCCATCCATCACTCATTCCCACTTCTTCCCATTCAGGGTCAAAGGCATCTGCGGGAGCTTGTCTCAGCTCTCTTCAGGCAAAAATCAGGATACACCCTGGACAGGTCCAAAATTAGGCCAGTATTTCTTCAAATGATATTGAAACTTATATCTTAACATGAAAAAAGTAGTTTGTGCTTCTGTAAAGATATGCCAAGGTACTTAATGAACCCAAGCTGTAAGAGGAAGATGAGCTACCCTCACAAAGCATACTGTGCTCTTAATCCCGCTGGTCGAGGAAGTACATCATATCTTCTTAAAATCCTGTACAATCTCAATATCAGTCCAACAGACTGATCACATAAAAAGTGGGAAAACACACTCTGGATTTTCCTGTAGGCATTTTTTCCTTCTCAAAGATGTATATATAACTGTGAATATATATTAAGTTAAAAAAGATAATATACCCTTATACATAATAACTAATTAATATGTTATTAATAGTGATTTCACACAGACAGTTTAAGTCTTTGAGCATTATTTGATTAGTACAGTAACTATCAACCCTTTATTTGTCATGCACTGAGCCAGTGGATGTTTTAGTCTACAATCAGAGGCTTTAAAACATTTTTGCCGAGCTCTTAAAGGGTTATTCTAACATTACAACACTGAGCTTATAGAGCAAATAAAAAGCTGAAGGTACGACATGGGGCACTTTTACCATAAATGGATAAAGGACGATGACACCTACGTTTTTCATGACATGTTTGATGGTTTGTCACATTCACTTGAATTCACGTTGATCTTTAATAAGACTTCATCTCACATGGAACATTTCTTCAAAGATATTATTTTTCAAAAACATTTTTTCAACACAACTTGTCTTTTTCGTGTTATCACTGTAATACACAACAGCCTTTCATCAGACTTCTAATGTGTCATGTGTAATGCGCTTCTAAGCAGGTTGCAGGTTATTGCCATGGCCCAGCTGGAGCAGGTTTAAGTGCTCTGAAGCATCAGTGTCTGAATGATTACAAACAAGAGAGGGAGCACAAAAACACTTCAGCCAAGTGTGTCAGCACATTAAACGCTAAATGGGCTGCCCGGTAGCTTCTGCTGTGCTGCATGATGGAAATTCCTCTCAGCCAATACAGCAGGAGAACACGACCAATAAGGATTGTGTCTCCTGCCAGGACGGCAGAGACAACAGAGGACAGCTGGCAGAGACAAAGCAGCCAGTTTTTGTTATAATCCCTCCCTCTATGGAGACAGCACAGAGTGAAACTGTACATTCTCACACACAAACACAGGCGCAGGCACATCACTGACAAACAAGAGGGCAAAGTGTTAGAGGTGTGACACAGAGGAGCAGCATGAACACTCCACCCATCCTTCCTTTTCGTGACAAAAGTTTACTCATAGATTTCTGTATTAGATTTCTGCACCACCCACAGCAACAACGTTCATGTTCAGTTTGGTAGAGCATAAAACACAATGGACATCTTTCAAAATAGTTCACAGCAGGACTAGAAACACAGCACTTCACATGCATGATGCAAATAGTCAGGCACACATTATGATCCAATGTAAAAGCAACATACCATCCAAATCCACCAAATGAAACACTTCTCTTCCTCCTCAGCATTTTATAAGCTTGACCTTCTCAGCAGTCTTTTTCTCCTTTGGGAAGTTTGCTATCAGTCTCTCCCACTTTCAATACTCTGTGCACTTGCACTTTGTCTGCCTCTATCTAACCCAATCTCCCTGCCTCCCTCCCTCTCGCGTCTCGTTTTCTGTTTGCCTTCCTTTTTTTCCCCTCGCTCTCTTGTTCTTCTCCTCTCCCACCTGCCTCTCCAGAGCTGTAGTTTTCCGCTTTACCACTTGACCAGTCAACTACTTTCCTGAGACGCTGCTTGCTCTTTGCCTTTCACAGACTGTTAAGCACACACTTACACACAAACAAACACACGCACACACAGTCTGACACACTGACACATACAGGTATACACATGTCAGCAGGTGGGAGGAGCAGGGTGAGGAGGGGCCACAGTCACCCATCTGACACTGTGGGTTTATTTCCCACACACTCAGACACACAAGCAGAAATAACTACATATGCATCATGTGTTTGGACTCTTTAATCACTTCCATCATCACAACAACACACTCGCGCCCTGCTCAAAAGCCATCCAACAGGAAGCATTGTCACTTCCTGCACTGTGTGTCCACTGGTGTTTACAGAGTGGTCACTCAAAGCTCACAGTCACACAAAAGGACCTTGTCATGTTTCAAAGACAAACTAATTATTGCATTGTGATGTGAAATATGCAGTATCTGATAAATGTTGCGCCAGCCATAAAGCTTTCAAATCTGTTGAAAGTATGCTGCAGGACTCTGTGCTGAATGGAAAATATGCCAGTTGTTCAATAGAGGACTTAAACTGGGTTAAGTTTGTTCCACACTATACAGTAATATATTCTATTTAAGGCAAAAGAGGGAGCTGAACAACCTTGCAGTGAGACTGAGATATAAACATAGAAACCACCCATGCTGTGGCCAAAGGGAGTGTCCTTCCTCACACCCTTCCTCTTCACTGCAGAGTTGACATCTCTCACTTTCAGAGTTAACGTTCCCCCTGTCAATGTAGAGCAGTGAAAAAGCTGGTCTCAGCTTTAAGCCTCTGGGAGTGTGATTTTCTCGGTGGTAAACTAAGAGATGCATGCTATGGTGACTTTCTCCAGTCCAGTAGCCTTCATGTTTAGATGAAATTATCTGTATGTGTTTGTTTGTTTTTAACTTTCTTTTCCATTTGAGAGCTGGCATTTTTGCAACACAAGAAAGGAGCCATGCTGATGAGTTTGTATTCTGAATACTAAGCAGGAGGTGCTTAGAAAGGATAATAAGCTGCTCAGAGACGTGGAAACCACACATTGAAATTATTTATCTCTGCTGTAATGTGATGGCTTTGACATTGCAGTTCATCAGTATTCATTAGATTAATACTGAGTCCTGGAAAAGGTTTATTGTGTTTATCTCTTGAGACCAGTTATGGAGATATCAATGGAAAGTTGGAATAAGTGTTAGTTGCCTGAATTGTGCCTAAACAACAGTCCAACAGCAAGAAACGTAAATGGGAGGGAGTCAGTCAGCAAGAGTCACTCAAAAGCTGTTTTGTTACACTATTAGAGGTGATCTGTGTTTGGTGACAACATGTAACACCAGTCATACTGGAGTGAACGTCAGCCAAAAGAAAAAGAATAACCAGATATTTGAAGAAGGCATCTCCAGATGTAAATGTGGAGACTTGCATCATTTTGAGCTTACTTCAGCTACAAAGTTGTAGTTGTTCATTAAAATACACATTTAAAAAACACTAATAATAATAAGAAGAAGAGGAATGAAATGTAAACAAATGCAACTCCAACATAGCCCCAACATAAAATCTACTTAAGTAATGTAAAAGAGAACTTTTCTTATTGTTAACATTTTGCCAGTTCTGTTGAGGGAATTAGAGAGTAAATACAGTCCTCTTATTGGCAGGTAACCATTGGAGGGCAGAAAACCTAGGAGATAAGCCAGCCAGTTTTTCTTTTTAGCCATTGACCACCACTTTTATGACACCTTGTTGCCATCCAGCGGCATCACATACCCCCAGAGTTGGTATTTCTAACCTTACCTGGGTTCTACAAAGTGCTTTGCTTGTGTTCCTTTAGTTTCTTGTTGTACATTTGCACTTTATATACAAGTGACAGCCCGCACTCCCCACAATTAAATTTCAATTTCCTATATATCCGCTGTTTTTGAACTTCGGTGAATTTTCCAAATGTTTCCATGGGTCCTATCTTTCATCTGAGACATCGGACATCATACAGTGTGAACCCAGCATAAGAAATGTATGACAGCAGCCCTGGTGGTCTTGATTTGGACACCTTTGTTTTAGAGTAAGAATGAATATGCTATGTTAGGTTGCAGCTCAGAAGCAACACTCAGAAGTCAAGATAGCACTGAGTGTTAAGAAGCAAATGATGAAGAGTGATGACAGGCGCAGGCTATGTCCATCATCAATCAAAAAGACCATGCCCCGAAGATGAACACATTTTTTCTTTTGCTTTATATAATTTTCCCACACAAAGTCTGTTGGGGGAAAAAGAAAATCTGCTGGAGTCTTCTCTACTAAACTGAAGCTGAGGTACAGCAGATAGTTTTTGTTTGTTTGTTTGTTTTGGCACTAGGGGCCTTTTATTGATAGTTGGGAGAGACAAGAATGTGGGGCAGACACGCAGCAAGGGGTCACCGGGCGAGAGTTGAACCCACGACAGCTGCATGAGGACTGAGCCTCTGTACATGGGATGCCTGCTTTAACCACTAGGCTATGCAGGGCCCCACAGCAGGTTGTTTAAAATATAAATGAACATCCATTGCATGCAAGCATAATTATTATAAGCAATGCTGGTTGGGCCTTGCAGTTCCATGTGAATTTCTGTGTATTTTGAACTGGAGGCTGGAGTTTTAAATCTGTTGCCATACCCACTCTGGATCATCCGAAATGATGCCTCTGATCTAAAAAAAAAAAAAAAAAAAAGGGAAATGTTTTTGATGCTCCATCTGTCTGATTTCCTCTGTGTGCACTGAACACATACAAATCAATCTGACGAGATCACTACAGGTGTGGAAAAAGAACAAAACCAAACAGCATAACAATGGACATGACCCCACCACTATGATGATATTGTCAATCTAGATGTGAAACAGAAGATCATGTTATAATTGTTTATTGTTTCACAGCTTTAAGATGCATACTTTTTCAACTTTGATGCTGCGACCCATCTTCAAACACTATTGTGCATATTGGTCAAGTTTCTCTTTTTAAGCAGTTTCAGCTTTAACAGCATTATGAGATGAGAAGATTTGTTACTCAAGTGTCCTCAGGTCTCCTCACAGCTCAGAGTGCAGCAAACCACATTCTCTCTTACGTGAGAAAAGTGTTCACACCAGCTTCTTCACCACAGTTTGTGTTATCACAGAAATTAGTAAGTGGCCCTACATCTGTGAGTTGGGTGATGTTTTCAGACTGCAAACTGCACAGCAATGGGTTGTTTGAAATAAATATTAATATCAGCACTACTCCGTGTCATGAGAGTCTCTGCAAGAGGCAAATCAAGTATGACGTTCAATTCACACAGATTGCAAATTAAACTATTATCATGCCTGCATACTGCAGTACATTTGTAGATTAATGTCTCTCCGTAATGGACCTTTGCGTGATTTACGATTTCAGAAACAGACTCGATCACAATAAGAATGTTCACCTGCTGATGTTTTTGATCTGAAGTGGTGTCAGATCTGGGCAGCTGTTGAAGATTGGGGGGTGGGGGGCCAGCAGTTTTTCAAGATTTTATTTTTTTTCTTCCAAAATCTAAAGAAACTTTACATTCTTTATGTGGAGATGTGTGGGTGTTACATTTTATTTTTCTGTGCTTATGATACAACAACGTTACATTTTGGTGCAATTTTCCAAATCTTTGACACATACGACCAAAGTAAGGGTGGGGTGGCTGCAGATGAAAAACAGCCTAATGGCCAACTCTGGTACATTTGCGGAAATGTTAATTAATGTACAATGTCCCTACCAAATAAACCAATGAAAGTATAAAATAAATTCATTTACCTGTTTACATAAGGCTATTCTGGGAAACAAAGATTAAACTTCAATTTCTTGCATTTCATTCCATAGAGAGAATGCATGACGCGCCATAAATGCACTGGCATTTCTTTCATATTTCTTCATTGTTTCCTTTGTCTTTGCTTATCTCTTTCTTTCTCTTTTTTATATTTTACCCCCATTAATTTAGTTTTGTTTCTTTCATTTTAGTCACATCTCTTCCTCAATAACTTTCTATCACCAGTGCCTGTGAGACTCCGGAAACCTTGCTTTCTTTATTACTTTTTCTCCCTCCTCGCCACCTCTCCCGCCTTCCTTCTCTCTTCCAGCTATGTAATAAGGCATTTAGCCATTAGATGGATTCCCAGAGGGAGACATATGCCCATGAAGATGTGGGAGACCTTTTTCTTTTCCTTCATCCATCTCTCCTTCTCTCCATTCACCACTCCCATCTGTGTTGCTAATAGGCTATTCAGTCATATGAGGTTTTCCAGAAGGGATGCTGAAATAGAGACAGAGCTGGTGTTCTGCTTTAATGGCTCCCGTCTCATCAACATCCATCACCATCAATTACAGCACCAACAGGGACACACACATAAACAGCACAGAGGGAGCAATTCTGACTACTGAACAACTGATGCAAAAATATTCTGCTATCTTAGTATCTTTACTTAAATTATCAGTCTACTTTATTATAAAAGTGCTGAAAGTTGCTGAAGTTCCTCTGTGCTGTGTCTCCAATTTCTGAGACACACTGAAATTAGTTTGCAGAAACTGTACCCTATTTCAGAGACAATGAATACCCACGCATTGCCACTTGGAACCAGCAGCTAAGGAGCAGGCTTACGATGACGTCTGTGGTTCATCATTTTGGTTTTATTTTGCCATGAAAATGCCTGGTTACAACACCTGGGCTCCACTTCTGTCTAAACCACAGGCTTTACAAAATGTGAGTAAAATGTCAACTAACCTTTGGTCTGTTGAATATGAAATGTGGTTACTTCATGATTTTATGCCTTTATACATTTGTGTGAAATTTTACAGCATAATTAGCTCATGAATTCTTGATCTACCAAATGAAACTTGTTTGATGACCTTTTCCATCAAATTGTAATTACCTTCTAATAGAGTGTTTGAGCCAAATTTGAAGAGAAGTGCATCAAACATTCTTTGGGATTTTTTTTAGATTATTATCATTATTGTTAAAAAGTTACTTGAGAAAGAGCCTGTACATGATGACTAACAAAAATGTGACTAATAGTCAAGCTTTGGATCAGACTGTCAGAGATAATCAACTTAGACCAACATATGAATTACTGTAGTCAACAGCTCATGAAGTTATCATCAACGAATGAACCTTTATTTTATTTTAAGGAACCATTTAGCTCAGAGTGGGGAAGCCATTAATCTTTCTTTGCCAAAGTCTAAGCTAAACAATATTTCAATATAAACATTTTACTTTTTTTCATTTTCTTGTATCCTCCTATCTTTCATTTCCTCCTCTTTCCTAATCTTAAAATCTATTCTCTTACTTGCTTTTTTATTTCCCTTCTGTCTCCCCAATTGTTATTGTCTCAGCAGTTAGATTTTAATGAAAGTAAGAACAAGCCCAATCAACAAAGTCTTGCAGATCACACACCAGCAACAGACAAAGAAAAATTACAGCACGCGTCTTTGTTTGACAATGTTCATGCCTACACATGCACGCGTGCGTAGTTTCATAAACTTCATAAATTAAAAAGAAAAATCAATTGTGCACACTCATACGAGTGCACCTCCTCCACCGCCTTCTTCCCTCCTCTCCCACGTTTTTCCTCCCCACTCTTCACAAGCAACACTGATCAGTCAAACATCCAGTTAATTTACGTACTTCCGCCTCAATGCAGCTCTGAAGAACAACACACAAGATTCTGCAAACACTGTGACAAATACCCACGAGGGGTGAAAGTACAAATCCTCCTCCCACAGAAAATGAAAAAGAAAAAAAAAATGTTTAATCAGGTGTACCCTGAGAACAAGGCAATTTCCTCACAGCGTTTCATTTCCCACCTAATGAGAACACACAAATACAAATGCTCACTGCAGAAGTTTAAAGCTGATCCCTTTGCATCTGGTGACTCATTTGTTGCAGTCTGACAGTTTGCATTGATTTAATCACAAAAGTTGATGGTTGAATTAAGCTTGAAACTCTTTCTGGCTGAGATTCTAAAAGGAGGACAGAAAAGGGGGAACAAAGGAGGTGAGGAGGAACAACAATTTGATCAAGACCTACAAGAGAGATGAGAGGCGTACAACCACAGAAATGAGAGTTAATGGGCAGAAGAACATAGAACAGAAAGCACAGATGAAAGAAGGAAAAAGACCAGGTGAAGGAAGCGAAGAGCAATTAATGAAAGGTGAATAACGGTGATCACAGGAGGGGGTAGAGCAGAGAAAAGGAAAATGCAACAATTCTTCACATTAAAAAGTAATATGAAAGAAAAAAATGCACCCAAATTTCGTGAATCATCAGGTGCATAAGTCACCAAAAGGATGCATGTGTGGACAAGTGCATACATTCACACTTTATTTTTTTAAATATAACATAAGAATTCCACATTCACTCAACCTGGGCCCTCAAGATTAACCAGCATCTATTTTGAGAAGGAATCATCTCAGAGGTTTTAGTGTTGCTGACAGGACAAGCCCTGCACTGGACTCTGCAGAACGATGAGTTGCTAAGCCTTTTAGTCTGGGACTGCTGAGTCTCTTTTTGCCTTTTGAGTTGATGTGACAATGTAAATGCTCTGAGGGCTGAATTAAAACTCCACAGTCAGCAATAACAGATGTGAACACTCTGCTGGGAGCCTCTCAGGCTGAGCTCAAGACATCCTTGATGAAAATCACACAAAACATTAACAAGCTTTCTTTGCAAAGAAAAGCAAAGAAAAACAGTGACCGAAAGTGCACTTTTCAAACCTGTCACTCTGAAATTTAATTTCTGCACCAGTATGCTGCAACAACAAATCTATTCTACTGAAATGACGAGGAAACCTTGTCAATAACACATTTCCAACAGCATAAAACAGATCAAATAAAGCATACCGTGCATTAACTAGGCAACAACACCAAACTTTATTTTATGACCTCTGTATCTCTGGGTGCTCAAAGAGAAAATTAAAGAACGTTTACGCATGGCTTTCAGAAGAAAATTGAAATGAAAGACGTAAATGTTCTACATCTTGCTATTAATCAAAAACACTTGATCAATATATAATCAGTTTGTCTGAGTTCCATCTATAAAAGCCCAAGCTTTGACAGTTTGCAGTTCTGGAGCATTCAGGTGTGTGCTGGCAATACCTCAAGGATGGATATTAGCAATAAACCTTAGAAGCTGCCCATAAATGTAGGAGGAATTATAAAGCCATTTCCAAAATATATGGAGTCTGTTATTTTACAGTGACACACATTATGCACAGGTAGAAATTATTCTAGATAGCTGTCAATCTTCCAGGGAGTGGATGTCACTGTAAGTTCCTTTCAAGGTCAGATCGTGCAATGCTCAGCAGAATCTACAACATAAAATAAATAATAAATAAACATTTCAGACTTTATACTCCACAGAAGCTACATCTCAAGCTGCAAGTTTCAGTTGGCATGTTAAATGTTAAAGTTGGAAAAACATTGATCAAGTGTTTAGAAGAGTTGCAAGGAAAAGGCATCACTCTCTTTAAAAAGAACATAAACTAAGAAGAGAAATTAAGATTATTTCTATGTTGCAACAATGATATTTGGCAATAAATCTTAATGTCAGGCTTAATAAAGCTTGTTTTTTTCCCTTTTAAATTGTGGCACATTTAAGGAACATGCATTTGCAGGATGAGCAGCAGAGCTGAATATGTGGGTTGCACCCATGAAAGATTTGCCAAATCTTCTCTGCCAATGCCAAACTGAGGGAAGAATCTTTTGGTGGAGGCAGGGTGTTTGATGTGTGCAGCAGCTTCTCAGTCACTGGAAACACAACACTTGTCATCATTAGAGGCCATCTCAATACAGAGATAAGAGATGAAATTCTGCAGCCAGTGACAATCCCATATTTCCACAGTCTGGGACCAAACTCCATCCTCCAAGATGACAATGTTTCTGCCTGCAGTCCTGACAGCAACCCTCCAGCATGAGCAGGCTATTTTGGCTGTGTATGGTTCTTCCACATGCTGCTCATGCTCCTGTTTGTTAAATGAATACAATTTAATTGTTAAATTATTTCTCTAGACTTCAGTCATCCAATCCACCAAACACTAAACAAGAGTCAACCATCAGAAGTAGTATGGCATTGGCTGGGAAGATTTGTTAAATCTTTCATGTGTCCAACACGCATACTCAACTTTGCTGCTCATCACACAAATGCATGTTCCTTACAGATGTGGCACCATCTACAAGATAAATAATTAGGGTTTTTAATAGTCTAAGATTTATTGCCAAAAAGCATTACTACAACAAATAAATAATGCAACAAACAAAAATTTACTTGGTTTAGAAGCTTAGGTTTGTAAAGTTACATTTGAGCAAACCTCAAAACCTTTGGAACATTGTTTTGGCAAAAACCAAACACGGCACATTCGTACAAACATCATGGGCTTGTTTTGCAGCCATAAATTCTGGGAACTTGGCAGTCATTGAGTCGAATATTAATTTTTATGTATGTCAAAGTATCCATCCACCCATCCATCTTCTTCCACTTATCAGGGAGTTTGGGTCGTGGGGGCAGCAGCCTAAGCAGGGAAGCCCAGACCTCGCTTCTTCCAGCGCCACTGGGGGGATCCCAAGGCATTCCCAGGCCAGCTGAGAGAGACATAGTCCCTCCGGTGTGTCCTAGGTCTTCCCTGGGTTCTCCTCCCAGTGGGACGTGCCAGGGAGGTGTCCAGGGAGGTGTCTAGCAGGCATCCTAACCAGATGCCCGAGCCCAAGCAACGGTTCCACTCTGATGAACCCGGATGAACAAGCTTCTCACCCTATCTCTAAGGGAGAGCTCAGCCACCCTGCAGAGGAAACTCATTTCAGCTGCTTGTACTCGCAATCTTGTTCTTTCAGTCACCACCTACAGCTGGTGACCATAGGTGAGGGTAGGAACATAGATCGACCGGTAAATTGAGAGCTTCAACCTCTGACTCAGCTCCTTCTTCACCACAACAGACCGACCCAGTGTCCGCATCACTGCAGATGTCACATCCATCCGTCTGTCGAGCTCCAAGACCCCGAGATACTTGAACTCCTCTACTTGGGGCAGGACCTCATTCCCGACCTGGAGAGAACACTCCACCCTGCTGAGGACCATGGTCTTGGATTTGGAGGTGCTGATTCTCATCCCAGCTGCTTCACACTTGGCTGAAAATCATTCCAGGAAGAGCTGGAGGTCCCGGTTAGATGTAGCCAACAGAACCACATCATCTGCAAAAAGCAGAGACCTGATCCTCAGGTCACCAAGCCGGATCCCCTCAACACCTCGGTTGTGCCTAGAAATTCTGTCCATAAAAGTGATGAACAGAATCGGTGACAAAAGGCAGCCTTGGCAGAGTCCAACTCTTACTAGAAACAAATCCATCTTACTGCTGGCAATGCGGACCAAGCTCTGACAACGGTCATACAGAAACCTGGCAGTCCAGCACCCCCCACAGGAGTTCCTGGGGGACATGGTCAAATGCCTTTTTCAAGTCCACAAAACACATGCAGACTGCTGGACAAACTCCCATGACCCCTCCAAGACTCCAAAGAGGGTGTAGAGCTGGTCCAAAGTTCCACATCTGGGACAAAAACCACACTGCTCCTCCTCAATCCGAGATTCGACTATCTGACGGATCCTCCTCTCCAGGACCCCCAAATAGACCTTCCCAGGGAGGCTGAGGACTGTGATCCCCCTATAGATGGAACACACCCTCCGGTCCCCTTTTTTAAGGAGGGTGACCACCACCCCAGTCTGCCAGTCCAGGGGTATTGTCCCCGATATCCATTCAATGCTGCAGAGGCGTGTCAACCAAGACACTATATAATCCAGAGCCTTGAGGTACTCTGGGCGGATCTTTTCCACCCCTTGGGGCCTCGCCACCGTGCAGCTTCTTAACTACCTCGGTGACCTGAGCCCCAGAGAAAGGAGAGCCCACCCCTGATACCCCAGACTCTGCTTCCTTATCGGAAGATGTGTCATTGGGATTGAGGAGATCGTCAAAATATTCCCTCCACCGATCTACAACGTCTCGAGTTAAGGTCAGCAGCTCCCCACCTCCACTGTGCACAGTGCTGATGAGACATTGCTTCCCCCTCCTGAGACTCCGGATGGTGGACCAGAATCTCTTCGAAGCCGTTCAGAAGTCATTCTCCATGATCTCTATGAACTCTTCCCATGCTAGAGTATTTGCCTCAGCAACCGCTGAAGTCGCACTCTGCTTGGCCTGCCAAGTCTGGCAGCTGCCTTTTGGAGTCCCACAGGCCAAAAAGGCCCAACAGGATTTCTTCTTCAGCTTGATGGCATCCCTCACTGCTGGTGTCCACCAGCAAGTTCTGGGATTTCCACCGTGACAGGCACTGACAACTTTACGGCCACAAGTCTAGTCAGCTGCTTTGACAACAGAGGCATGGAACAGAGTCCATTCAGACTCAATGTCCCCCGCCTCCCTTGGAACATGGTCAAAGCTCTGCCGCAGATGGGAGTTAAAGCTCAAAGTATCTAAGAGATAAATATGCATTTGTCTGACAGCTAAAGCATGAATGAAACTGCGTGGCACAATGATCCAAAATGCAGATCTACAAAAGAATAGTTGAAAAGTAAAAGTATCAAGGTGCTGTGATGATCTAGTCTAGTCAGAGTCCAGATATCAGATCAAATTAAATGCAATATGCTTGCAAAACTCAGTGAACTGAAGAAATGTTGTTGAGATGACTGGGGTAAATTTCCTCCACAATGATGTAAAAGATTAATATTATACAGAAAATTATAGGGACTGCCTGAGTACCGTGAAAATGGTAACCCCTAGGTGGCAGCACCAGTCAAAACTGGTTGTTACAGCTGCATTTGAGACTTTTGGAAGAATTTCCAGTTTTGAATGTAACAATTCAAAATTCCCACTGATTTAACTGTCACTGATGAACCTCACAAGAAATTCCAGGTAGGATTCTTGGCAATGAAAAGGAAAAGATCAGAACTCATGGTGACACGAGGGCTGATCCTGTCTACTTTGCCTGGAATAACTGAGGAAGCCACAGCTAGGGGTTTCATTTACTAAACATTCTATACTAAAAGCGTACGTATGCCCAAAAGCCAAATATGGCGTACACCAAAAAAAATTTATAATTTATAAAATTTATAAAATCCTACGTATGCACACCAGCAAGCAATTTCCCTTCATAGATCACAGCTGCACCTCAACGTTTGCGTACAAGGTTCCGCCTCCTGTCCTCCCCCTTGACACGCCCACACTTGGGGGGGCACATGTTAGAGGTGAGTCTCAGGTTAAAAAGGATTACATAATAAAAACATCAGCTCTAATGAAAACAATTAGCTCCCAAGACATTAGCTCTCACCAGATGTCTTGAGAGACATTTAAGGTCTGATATTGCAGGACTCACAGTGGCTCCTTGGGATAAACAGATTATGACTCAAACAACATCTTGCTGTATTTCTCTCTTGGCGCTACATGGAGCAGGGATTGCATTTCCTTGGGGGACTTTTTCTTGCGCATACACCCACCCTGCTCTTCACGCATATTAACATGAATTAATCCCACTGGTACACAACTGGAAGATTCATGGGTATACAGACGAGTAGGTTCATTTGAAGGCAGCACATTTAACCCACACTTATTTTAGAATGTTTACAAAGGAACAAATGTTCTTGTCTTTTGGATTTTAAAAGTATTGTGTCTTTTGCTTGGCTTGGATACGGTCCAGGGGCACAGATTGGTGGGTTTTTTTTTCATGAAAACATTAAGAATTGCTGTTTCTATCCACCCACTTATATACAGACAAACTCATAACTTCATGCCCCCACTCAACACCACCACCACACACACAAGCATGTTAACACAACATGGTGTCATAAACCGTAACAGAATGTAGCACCACATG
The DNA here is from genome assembly GCA_037176975.1 of Arrhamphus sclerolepis. Classification (NCBI taxonomy): domain Eukaryota; kingdom Metazoa; phylum Chordata; class Actinopteri; order Beloniformes; family Hemiramphidae; genus Arrhamphus; species Arrhamphus sclerolepis. The sequence continues at coordinate 20,133 of JBAMYA010067167.1, forward strand.
AAGACATTGCATCACTGCTGCAGCACAATGGGAACAGTAATTTGTGTACCACCATGCTTCCAATGACTCTTTCAACATGCAGACATATGCACTTATGCACAAAATCATCACACAGACAGCAGCATTCCACTTGAATTAAAGAAAGTGCATAGAAGATTAAAAAAAATGGAAACAGACTTCTAGGATGCATAGCATGTGTGTCAAATATAACCCACAATTACCAAAAGGTCTCCACTCCAGCTGGAGAGTTCTCACACAAATCAACATGCTTCCCATCACTCACTTGGCTTCCAGTGAGCACTTGTCTGCAGTCAACAACAATAGCACTAAATATCTTTGCTGTGCTTCTGCTCCAGAGGAAACAAGTGGGAAAGCCTTACCTTGACTCCCCTGTACATCCTTTAGAAGCTGGAGTGAACATCTCGCAGCCAATGGATGGTGCAGCATTAGCAATACACCAGCAGCGCAGGAGGAGCGGGTGAGTGTATGTGTGAGACGAAATGAAACAAGCTGAGGGAGAAAGAGAGAGGATAACGGCAGAGAGAGCGCATAAAGGGGGAGGGTACGGGAGAAGAGGGGGGTAGGGAAAATCATGAGAGAAAATGTGTGTGTGTTTGTGTGAGTAAGAATGGGAGACAGTGTTACCATGGAGAGGGCTACGCCTAAAATCCTTTTAAAACCTTTTAAGACCAAAAGGAAGAGAAAACAGAAGAGAAAGTCAGTCTGAGGAAAAAAGGAAAGGATAGAAATGACATTTTCTTTCCTCCTCAGACTGGAGACTAAAGGAGTGAAGCAGAGAGATGCTAGAATAGGAGATTAATGAGGAGGATGAGGGAAGAAGAGGTGAGGGCACTGAGAAGTTAAAAGATCGTGACCCTGTGCATTGTGAGTGGCAGTGACAGCTACACTGCAGTAATATCACACACACCCATTGTATGACTTTATTTACCACAAATAAATGAATACTATAATACCTCTTTCACATGACTCGTGTCCTAGCTGGACTGACCTGTATGCTGCACTCACATGAATGCTGATTTAACTGCACTTACTTTGTAATTTACTGTGTTGCTGTGGCTTGATTGTATTCCTCTGTTGCAAGTCGCTTTGGATAAAAGTGTCTGCTAAATGTAATATAATGTATTACATCCAAATGTGTTGCTCTTTTCATCTGTTTTGTCCTTTCATACAACTTTGCTTTATAGAATGAACATCATATCAATAGTTTGCGATTCTCCTTTTACAATCCAAATTTATGTTATACTGAAATAAGTGAAAAATTACTTCATTAAAATCTAAGATTTACATAAACCTCTCAAGAATTAAAAAGGAAGCTGTGGGATGAGTTTATTCAGAGTGGACAATCAAATCAAGTCTAATGGATTCTTACTTTTCTTAAAGTAAAATAAGCTATACGCATTGTATCTTGTTGTGATTATCATTATGTGGGATTTAATAACCTTTTGCAGTTTTGTAGTTCTTCATCAAGTTGACCAGCTGACCAATGAGACTCGGCTTTTCAGGACAGTTGGAGCCTTAAAGAACCCCTACCCATGATGAAGTTATTCAGACAAAAGAGAAGAGGTTCTGCAGCACTGTACAGTGTAAGGAAGAGACATATCAACTTACTTCCTTCATCTACCCAACATAAAACAGTAAACTTCTAAGTGATGATATTGGGGTCTCTTTTTGACAGCTGACAGCACAACCAGCTGAGAATATTCAGCAGAATACTTAGGACACAAGGTTTTTTTTTTACAAAATCACTGTTATGCGCTATTTCTACATAATAATGTAGCGACTTTCCATTTTTCTGACATGATCTCGATTAAATTTCCAGTCCCATGTTGTTCTGAGTCCGTTGACTTGCCAAAGATGCTTCATTAAGTTTAGAAAATTAAATATGAGACTATGGTTAGGAGAATGAATGAATAAATAAATAAATTAAACAGGGTCATGTTTAGAGAACCTTGGAGCAATCAGACTTTTGGTTTTAACCTGGCTGAGGCCTTTCTGTGTTGCATATTCCCCTTGTGCCTGTGTGGGCTTCCTGGCAAGTATAGATATTAGGTCGGTTGATGACTCTAACCTGGCTAGATGAGAGTATGGGTGCTCAAGGCTGTTTGTCTCTGGCTTGTGATGGTCTAATGATTTCTCTAGCTCCTTGGGATATAGGCTCCACCCTCCCGTGACCCTGATCAGTATGAGGCAGGCCTAAGAACTCAATGGATGAATGGGTTTAGAGGATCCCCTGCACATTTTTCATAAGCATTTATTTGTCACAGAGGCAGAAACACCTGGTTCCTTTGACTGAGGAATGAACAAATGAAACTTAATTTGGGCTTCTAAAAGGGTAACTTGGCTAAATAATTATCTGAAGGCTTTAAAGTCCGAGACAGTCAAGTCTGTGGCAGCTGCACGATTGTTGAATTATGTGTGTGAGGTAATCTCGTATTCCAAAATGTATTTGGGTTATCTGAAATCTTTACATTTATAGATGCTACCTTTGAAATATAAGTATTTTATTTTCTTGTATTAAAATTAAGTTGAGTAGAGAAACCAAAGGCTTCTTCAACATCTTAACTACCTCTGCTGTGATGCCCATGTGTCTCATGATGGACGTGCAGTTATCCAGCCAATACGGGATCCAGGACTTTGCTCTTGCAGGTAGCAGGCACAGATGATTGCTGCAGTTAGATGACACTACACAAAAGAAAGCAAAAATTTCTTCAAATTAAATGGATACACGTATTTTAATGTGAATAAAAATATTTTGTTCTGCATTAAAGCATAAGAAACATATACCTTAATTGAAAAAAACCATTAGTTTAATGGGAAAACAGACTTTCTGGTACTTTTCCAGTTTTATCTGAATATGTAGTTACTGTGTTCTAACTTTGTTGGGGATTGTTAGACTGAATAAAAACTTGCTCTCACTTGTAGATGAGCATGCTAAGAAGGCTTTACACAACAGGTCAGTGACTGTGATGTGTGACAGGCATTTTTATCTCACAGGGACACAAACCCTGACATGCACATAGTCATGAAACACGCAACAGACACAAAGAGTGTCTGTTATTCAATAAAACACAACCCCCAATAAAGTACAAAGGCAATTAACTCAATAACACACACACACACTGCACAACATGTGACTGAAGTGCAGCTCAGTGACCACTGTTTTCCACTGATAGTTCTAAACAGAAAACGTAACATCAGCCTCTAAAGTATTTCTTATTGATCCAGCTTTCAGCCTGCAGCTCTGACAACACACACACACAAACACAGAGGTCCAACCGAGAGGAAGACAGGGGGGGATAGCAGGTTTAATTGAATCTTCCCCCCCTAATGAATAGAGTGAATCAGGCACAAGTGAGCCCACAGCTACATGCTAAATTGCTTTCTCTGCATCCCACCCACACATCCACCCACACACACCTTCAGACACAGAACACACTTCTTCCAATTGTTGTTTTTCTTTTGACGGTGTGTTTTATTTTCCTCTGATCACCAACGCCCGGGTATCTTTTGTCTGTTTAATTGGTTCTGCTGGTTGAGGTTGCCTTGGAAACCGGTTTAGAAAGTGTTGGTCGGAGGTCTGCCAAAGGTTCAGATAAGATTAGCTTTAATGACCTTCTGTAACCAATATCGTGTGTTCATGCAAACAAAGAGCTCTTAATACACCAAAGCACAGCAAAACTGTTCAGCTCATTTTATATATAGCATATCTGACATCCAAATAATGACTTACTTATATAGCTAAGAGAAGAATTTATAAGATCCTTTTTGAAAGAGCCTTGGCAGCCATTGGTTTGTGACAGCAGGAAATGCTGTTGCATTCTGTCTGCCATAGTAACAAGTTCCCTCATAGGCCTAAATCTGTCTCACAAACAGATCTAACAAGTGACGTGTCAAAGGCTTTGTCAGGGAGAGCTGATGGTGCCTGCCAAAGCTTGTTAGTGCAAGTATATATAGGACCCTTTTGAATCAGTCACCATTTGTTATTGACTTAATGGAACAGCATTGAAAATATACAGCATTTCACAGATAATGTGTAACAGAGTTATGTGACGGTGCTAAACAGTTCAATGATATACTTCAAATAAAGCACGAACCAAAACAACAGTCCATTAACAATTCTAGCTTAAGTAACGCTTTTGATCATCTATTATCAGTGTCCGAAAATGTTCATATTGTAAAATGTGACAGACAGAAGAGTCAGAGATTAGTTAATGACAGACTTGATAGTATCTTTCTTTAAACCTCCAGTGTGGTAAAATCCTCTCTGCAACTGCTTTTGGAAGAAACATTCCAGTGGCATCTGTCATTTCTTAATGCTTGGCAAAAAATGAAAAAAGAGAAAACTTCATGCTCTTTTGATTTTGATATTTTGTATTCCTATGTCACAAGTACAGTACTTCAGTGTCAATTAAAATTATAAGATATACAGGTCATCTGTGACACAAGACTACTTTATTAATCCAAGCTATGTCTGTTTGTAACAGTCTATCTGCAAAATCAGAAACTTGTGTTTCAGTGTATTTCAATGTGCTATAGAAATAAAATTTGATTTGACTTTAAACAATTCTTCTACCCACCACAGTTGTGACTGTGCAAGGACAGACACCAGCAGGATCAGGAATGTTTTCCAAGCTTGACAGACTGTGACGCCTGCCCTTCTGCTGTCTCCCACTGTTTGGACCAAAGAAGAAGATGGATTTATCAGTAAATTTACACAGTGTATGAAAGTAGCATTACGGAGCAACTTCCTCATATGGTTTAACAGGAAGATTTGTCAAATTTCTCAGTGCTTCTATATGTATGAGTTAGTAGCTCTTTACTAAAGATGTAAGAAGTCTTTCTTAAAGATCTACTCTGCCAGAAGCTAAAGTAACACGTTTTATTTATGTCTGGTTCAAAAGTATCCTTCTTTACTTCTTTACTGAGATAGTGCAGCAGTATCTTTATAAAATGTGTAATGCCCTAAAGGCTGCTACTTCTGAATCAGATTATTCAGAATTTCAGAGTACTATGATAGACCAAGAAGAGTACAATTACCCAGCCTACCCATTTCTAAACACCACCCAACTTCATATCTTGCTACATCTGCTATAACCTGGTAGCACAAAGCTGTAACATCATCTTCAAAAAAGGCACCTGTCTTTGCAAGGGGAGATGGAGAGGAGGGAGCTGTAAAGACAGAAATGAAAAGGATTACCTTTGAACCATATCCCTGTGATATTTTCACCAAAGCATGACACAATCATGTCCCTACAACCTCAGAAAAAGGTGTCAACCATTTCTGACAGGGGTTTGTTGTGATGAAAACAGTCAGACCTGAAACTTTCAACAATGACTTTGACTTTTACAAAATAAGAAATCGTCAGTCATGCACTTTATGTATTTCAAACATTTTGATTTAAATAATAATTTGTTAAGCTTTCACTTCAGCCTCAAACAGGTAACCCCAGAGGACACAACCAGGTACATAAAAATAATTTGGTGTCAAAATCTGCAGAAGATATGTGGCCTGAGAAAATGTATGGCTTATATTCATTTTTCAAATAATTAACAAGAAAGAGAAAAGAAAACCTCCAAAAAAGGGACATGTCAGGGTGGGGAAAACTACACCCCATTCATATCAGTATAATCCACTTATTCTTATCCATAACATTTCTGTTTACTAAAAACTACAGATCAGTTCATATTCAGCCTGCAGTAGTTACTATGCTTTAAGCATACTTTTAACCATCATTTTTAAGTTTTATCTGTTTTGTTTTTTAAACCACTCTGTGTAGCAATATCACTCCTGACCACACGAAGGTAAGTCTGTGACGTTGACAAAGCGCCTGACATTACTGTGCTAATGCCGACATCACGGTCTAGCAAAGATTACAGCATGAGGCTCATCATCATTTTTCATTGTGAACTGAGTATTTTTAAACTTCAGTGTGTTTCCTGTCCATGTAACCAACTCACTCTACCATGTGAAGACAATTTTCAACAGAATGCAAGTGTATATACATTTATGACATGCCTTAATTTAAAGAAAAGGCTTGTTAGAGCCTGAAATGTAACAATGTTCTGCATTGTAATGTAATGTCATAAAATAACTGTAATAAAACCCAAAAAGAAGGAAGAGAATGGCGACTAGAAAAAATCGAAGGGAAAAAGGGAGACGGGCTGACCCTAAAG